>LUGF01054658.1:109751-123830 GCA_001625245.1 Calycopis cecrops | reverse complement strand
GCAAAGGCCTCCCCAAACTTCGCCAACCATCCCGATCTTTTGACTTCTCATTTGAACATACTAAACTAAAAAATAATTATAGTATACCTGTGATTAATTTTATTAAGTCGTGTGCGATTTCGATAGGCCCACAAACCAAATTGAAAACATATTTCATTTTCAACCACATGACGTTCGTAATGTTAAAGGCGCCGTGATCTACTATGTCCAAAAATCGCAGTCCAAATTTGACCCTAAAATGTGACAAATTATTAAATTTTGCTTAATTCTGGTTAAATTTATTAGAATATAGGTGTGGGTTCTACTAAAAAAGTTGTATAAAGTTGAAGTAAAAGTAAGCAATTTGGTACACTTAAAAAATTACTAATCTTCTGAAGCTTTTACTAAGCTACTTTTTTATCAAAATACTTACACAACATGCATTAGGCGGTTCATATTTTTTAAGTTAAACCAAAAGTTGGTCGCCTCCTTTAATTTCGTCTTGACTATCTTCTGTAAAGCTTCATCCATGCCGAAATCCTTATACTTAAATAAATAAGTATAATCTTTATAAAGTTTTCCGTACAAATCGTTCAATCCACTTATTAGTTTCGTCCAATTGACCTCTTCAAACGGATCGTCAGTTGTGTTCAATATTTTATTAATCTGTTTAAAATAATAATTAGAATAATTATTATGTGTACTTATTGTTACTCCACGTTCGCCTGGCTCTTCGCGGTATGAAATAACGAATCTTGGAAATGATTTTTATTATTTTAAAAATTTTGATATTAGTATATTTTTTTAAATCCAAAGTCAAGATATTTGTTCGGGCTATTGTCCTAAACTACTGGAAAGATTTTAATGAAGTTTTGTATATACTTACATCTATCTTTATCAAACTTAAAATCTGGGCTTTTTATTTCGATCAACGAAAAGGAAATTTTACACGCACCATAAATATTTACCACTGGGCCAATCAGTCGTAAAAGAAATGCTACGATATACAGATACATTGACAAAAAATGCAAATTGAAGTACGTTGTCTAAGGTTGTACAAATTTTTATGTACAACAGTATCTTAATCTACTTACACTTTTTGCAATGATTGAATTATTTTTCAATCCATCTTCTATTGTCAGTGATATGTCACACAATGCTGTGCATAATCGTCCGCGATCAACATTTGGTGGAAATTCTAAATATTGCGATGCGTTTTCATCACCATTGCAAAATATTTCATCACACGACGTAGAAAGTGATAGATAACTCTGCAAAATGTAAAAGTTATTTATTTTAATCAAGTTAATGTAATATAACAAGCACGAAATAATATAATGATACTAATGTATCATCAAATTTCTTCACAAAAAACGGACAAAACAGATTTGGCGCTGATATCTATTATAGTTTAGGAGCTTTTGTCTTCTTTATTACTTGTAGAGTAGGCTTGGTCAGCCTATCGTCACGAGGTAATATAATACTCTGTAGCTTGGTAGGTAGCTACAATAGTTTGTGTAAGTTATTTTTTTCAGTAAAGATTTATAACGCTTGCTTTTTATATTGTGCATGACTTACCTTCTCTTCATTAAGTGCTGTGGCTAACACGGTTTGAAGTATCTGTGGATACAGTGTTTTAGCATCCGCAGTTATGTTGCTAGGTACAGTGTTCAATTGCTGCATCAGTGCCTCTGTTATTATGATCGTACTTTTAAGAAATGGTGCTATTTTGAAACTCAAAAGCGGATTCTGTGTGACGACTTCTTTTGCAAAGGCACCGTGGATGGTTATTCTATAAAAATAATTTCTGGTCAATTTGAAACTATTAAACCTGGAGATAATATGTACACCAATTTTACAATCACAAAAATAGCGGGTATACATAATTATGTCATATACATGCATCTTACACTTATGAATTTCTAATTTTATATATGGTATACTTTAGATTGAGTCCATTTTGGAAGGACATTTTCTATCCCCAAATAAAAACTCTCACTTAACCGACAGGAATTAAAGCTCTGCTGTAGTATTTTCATGTATATTGTAACAAACCTGAAAATCTAAAGATGTACTCTGGACACCATGAGATGAATAGGCTCACTCAATCAACTTATAGCGGTCCCATCATATTATATAAAGCTACATAAAGCCATTATAACTGGATATTAATATTACTTACAGAATATGTTTTTCTAATCCCGCTCTTTCTTGCACTGTTTTCATGAATTCAGAATTTTCAGAGACATTTAGTACTTTTGTCCAATCAAGCTTCGGTTTCTCTTGGCGATCCATTTTAGCCAAGGCATTAGTAAAATTTTTAAAAATCTCAAAATCTTTCTCAACTGAATAAAGGCTGTTACTCGTATCCCTTCCAAGAGCTTCCAGTATGAATATTCCCGCCATTTTGTTTATCTAATCAAATTGAAAAAAATGAAATATTCTGAAGTTTATTCTACAAGATACATTATGAAGAATAAAAGAACTTTTGGAACTGTTTGATGACATGAAGGATGCGAAGCATCTACATGTAGATGCCTTGTCCTCTTTTATATTATCCACGCCAGTGGGATTCTTACAATCGGCAAGAGACACGACATCGCTTATATTTTCACGCCATTATGCATTCCTGTGTTAGCGAGAGGAACACCTTTGACTTTCCGTCTTTGATCATTCTCAAGATGTTATTAAAAACATTTTCTTAACATCCAAGTTTTTGAACAAAATTAGTTGTCGGTTATTAAAATGACATAGATTTATGATTTTAAGGCAAATAATACTTACATTGTACTTTACGTCTTTTATACCAAACGATGAAATTAGGTCATTGATAAAATTGGCCCATGCTTTTGTACAGAGTTGGGATTTTAATTGTACTGATACCTCCTTGGAGACTAAAAAAAATTTTTCAAGTCCTTCGACGTCACAAAACATCTCTTCTGGATTATTCAATTTATCCATAATTATCTAAAATAATCAACAAAGTTAGTATTTAAAGCAGAGCTGATAAAGAATAAGGCTGTTCAAATAATAATAATGATTACTTGTGTTCTTTCAGCATCTGCAAGAGCTTCCAATCCTTTACCAACAATTGCTGGTTGTAAATTAAGCAATATTTTGATGCCTTGTGGGTTCCGCAGGGACGCATTGTAAAGCCATTGTTCTATATTAGTGTTAATATTGATGACTTTTTCTGCGGCTTCTAACAATTTTGCAAACATTGTTGAATATAACATGACGTCATGCTTGTCGCTTTTAGGCAGCAATTTCACGATGACGTTGGTTATTTGGGGCAATCTGAAATTAATTAACAAATAATAATAACGTCATTAATAACCTAATATTGTGATTATGGTCATAAATTACGTGAAAAAAAATTCTCTGTTATATTTAATACATAAAGTGGAAAAATTTTTTGTTTGTTTGTTTCGGCTTTAAAACGATTACGCCTATTTTAACCATTCTTTCACTAATAGAATGCTACATTATCAAGAAGTAACAGGCTATATTTTATAACCATTGAACTATTTTTATTACTAGTCAGTAATAAAAATAGTTCAATGGTTATAAAATATAGCCTGTTACTACAAAGTAGGCATGGGTCGATAATTACAAATAAAGTTTTGACAATGGGTACTTACGTGAGATATGTATTTTACATTAAAATTTTATATTCACATATATTATTTGGATTCAAAAACTTTGCAGGGCTCGAAATCTCTGCAAACTCGAGGAGAGCCCTGCAAAGTTCAAAAAAACTTTCAATAATGCACTACTTATACTAGCCTAACGTAACACTATTATGTTGCATACAAAAAAAAACTCACATTTTGAATATGTCAAAAGACTCGCTCTCAACGATACCACTTATAACATTCCCAACATTGTCCATAACCTGATTTATTTTTGAGAATGTTGACTTGATCTTTGATCTGATGCTGGTGTTATTAGTTGTACTACTCTCCATTGAGTTCATTTGCGCTTTCTCTAAAAACATACTGAGATATTGAACTCCGATCACGGTGGTGTCTGCGATTTCACGCAACGATTTGTAAGATTCAGTTTCTCCAAATGTGGGTTTGAACAAATCCATTAATTGAGAAACCCTGAAAAATATAAATTTGAAACCATAATCTAGTTTTTAACATAATCCAATTGATATATTTGCACCAAGTTGCTGAGAATTGGAGATACTTTATTATTAAAAGCCACTAATAACATAGGCTTGTCTTAGGTATATTATATGTGTCCTCTAAATATCCTCGATAGGTATTCATGATCTTTATATAATAACATTTCGTGTAATAATAATTGTTTACTATAACATTTGAGGCAATGAAGGGCCAGAAACTCTTCTCTAATTATCATCAACTAAATCATACTTACATCGTCAGATTGATATAGCTGAAGTCGGCTTCGCGACCGTTAAATATCACAGGCAGTTCTGGGGGTAAGAAACTGTCGAAAGAAGTCATTCTAAGGGCTCCTTTTATCATGTCTGCCAGTTGTATTATTCTACTATCATCGGATAGCTTGTAATACATGTCACCGACCTACAAATATGAATGAATGGATATTCAATATGTGAAAATATCAATTAAAATTAATTTATGGACTGAACAGTGATTGCTGCCTATATTACCATTTCTCCTGACCTGATTAGATACATCAATTTATATTTACCGTTATTTTCTATAAAAACAATTAAAAAACTAGTTGGAGGTTATAGAGTAATAAGAAATTGGTTGGCACCACGTTTTGTTAATAATAAGTAGGTAGGTATGTATTATGTATTATTTATAAGACCACACCGCCTCAAAACATGTTAAATATTATGGTGTTTCACGTGCGGCCATTCATAATATTAATTATATACACAACACGTAATGATCGTACGATCAGTACATTCAATAAATATGTACTATTTATTCCCCTAGTCGGATTTCCGTGTAATCACTATATAGTATAAAACAAAGTCGCTTTCCGGCGTCTGTGTGTGCTTAGATCTTTAAAATTACAGATTTTGATGGGTTTTTTTAAAATAGAGAGATTCCAGAGGAAGGTTCAATTTTGAAGTTGAGATCCCAGAGAAGCTAATACCTAATAAATTAAAAATGAAACTGAAGATTGTTTATATTTGGTATTTGTTCGATCTTTTGGTGAAGTTTAAGCTTTCCATTGTAGTTATAAAAAGGGCACACTACAGTTATCTGCTATTACCAAATTAAATAATATGACATAATTGTTGAAAACAAATAACACGACAATAATTTTGCCAAATTTAAAACCATCAAATATCGTCAATTTGCTTCGCATGTATGTTTATACATTTACCTACAATTATAGATCTTGTATACCGTTCCATATTCAAAATGTTCGTTTGAATTCATCTACATCCTATATAAACAGAATTTGAGGCAATAATTTATAATGATAGATCTATAAATAATATTTACTTCGCAGTTATAATTATATAAAAATAGACGTAGATATTTGGAAACAAAGCCGTTAATCAGGATGCTAATCATTTCGATAACATTCGACAGTTATTTGATTGGGAACTAAAACAGGTTCTATTAAAGACGTAACGCAAAATATCCTCAAACAGCTAACGTTGAAATACAGAATAAAACAAATATGGGATTCTAATAATATAATTTAAATATAAATTGAGGAATTATATTTTTTTTTGGGATTTTTCAGGATTATTTAACCCAAATATAAATTGGAGAGAGTTATATACAATATTGTACTTTGAAGAAATTAGGTCCGTCAAAAATAAATATATGTGGTACAAAGATTATCTGACTGAATAAACTATTATGAAGTTGAAGATACTTCATCTATATAAGACGTTATGTACTTCATAAAAAGAAACCCTAACTTTGATGTTTACAGCTGATGATGACTTGTCTATTACTTGTTGATATTATTAATGAAATTAATAAGATACCATTTTAATGTATTTCCCCAAGTCCATCTCCAGTAGAAGGTCTATCATCAGGCTCTGCATCGTATTGTTTGTCTCTTTGCACAGTTTGTCCACAAATATCTTCAAATGCTCCATATCCTGAACTTTTATCACCTGCGCCATTGAATCTACGTCGCAGCTGTTAAATCCTCCTTTGAAAATCTAAAAATTGTAGGTTTTATTATTGTTGTTGTAATTATAGCAATATTGATGTATTTTCTTCAGACATTCCGTCTATCAATAATTTATTCGTTTTTATACTTTTCCTCATCTTACATTTTATATTGTATTCATTGCCTTGTCTTTGGAATTAAATCTACATTTATCATAAATCGACATTTCATTTATGGTATCAGCTAGCATTCTTCAGCCAACTTTCAGTCTACGATTATAATTAAATATTTTATTATTATTTTTTATAATGATAATAACTTACTGCATCGATGCCCACTTCGGCAGCCATAACATTGTCAACAACGTCTTCCGGAACATCCAACTTCGTAGCTAAATATCTCTTTACCCGTTTTGGATTCCGGAATAGATCACTCACGTACAATCCGTTTCCTGAAAAGATAAAGATGAGTTGAAGTCATTTTTTTAAATTAAAAAACAAAAGACGCGTCTGAAACAATTTTCACGCATACATTACGAGTGGAAATGGATTTGTATGATCTAATAAGAGAACAAACAAATCGACCTACATATTATATACGTACGCTACTCAGGAGCCCGGGTGGCTAAGCCGGGTACAGTGTCGGGCTCAGCTTTGAGTTGCCCTTACCGACTAAACTCCTGGAAGCACCCGCAGCTATGATTGAAGGGCCCAGGATCTACAAGCAACAGGGCCCCTCGACAGGCTGACCACAGTGTGGTCAGACTTCTCCTCCTTGGGGGCTGTCTGGCTGCCTTTGTACAGTCCCTAATTCAACGTTGGAACCGTGCAATGGGGTTAGGTTCCCATCCCGAACCCTGGTCTCAACGCTCCAACGGAGCACGCCATGCCACAATCTGCTAATTCAGATGGATGGGTGGAGAACCTCCGACATTGGATGGTCCCTTCCGCACGGTGACCGACCAACAACTAAACGGCCGCAAAGAACAGGGAGGACGGCTACAACACACCGCATATCCTCTTCCTCTGCGACCCCACTGGCCAAAATGGTCTTCAAAGAGTAGGTATAGGTAAAATAATCTAGAGCAGAGATGGCGAACCAACGGCACGTGCGCCATGGCTGCAGGGTGCCACGTAACACATTATTTTGGGCGATATTTTTTTCTGGTAAATGACTGATTTTTTTAGAAAATTGGCACGTGTATGCATAAAGGTGCGCCTACGCTGATCTAGAGGATATTTACGTATAATATTTAGGAAGGCCGGAGTGTCTGCCACATCTGACAGTGTGGCCAGCAGCTTCAAGGCGTCTGGCACGGCCGCCGCCACCTCGATCACGGACTCGTTGTTGATCAGCGGCCATACCTCGCGCTGGATCTTCGTGAATCTGCAACAAACAGAGATTATGTACAACTACTACAACCATAACATATACCTAATTGGTATACTATGTATAATAAATCCTTACTAATATTATGAATGCTAATAAGTCCTTATAATAAATCCTTAAATAATAAATCCTTACAAATATTATGAATGCTAATAAGAAATACTAATATTATGTATGTTTGTTTGTTACGCTTTCGCGCCAAAACTACTCAAAAGGTCACCATGAAACTGAATACATATTCTTAGAGGCATAGTAAGGACATAGGATACATTTTATTTTAAAAAAATATTACAAAAGCAAAGGAAACTGCCACTAAAGGCGTATTAGCTTATATACTTTAGATTGTCGTTTTTACTCCGACTGCATACCTAGTCAATTGGCTAACTTATATCCTACTAAAGCTCAGTCTTCGTTGTGTCTTATAAAATTCGTCAAAATAAATTTTGTGTAATATTCTGTCAGCCAAAGAACTGTTATCATCGGATCAGTATATCATCATTCATCAGTGTAAATTAAAGTGCACATTACACCGGGAGTGTAAATTAAAAATAGTAAACCGGATTGGGCTAAAAAACGGTTTTTCTTGAATAAATCGGCCATTTTTGATTTCACATTAAACCGTGAGGATAAAAATTGTAGGAATTTTTTTCTCTATTGTTTAGGCACTTAGAATTTAGTTTTCGTAAAACGCGGAACATTGTAGATAATAATAATATTTTAAACTTGTAGCTCTTTTCTAATTTAATTTTCAAAATATCTATGAAATTTCCTATTATTTTTGTCCTTACGTGTTTACTGTAAAATCAAAAATGGTCGAGTTATTCAAGAAAAACCGTTTTGAGCCCGATCAGGTCTACTTTTTGAATTTACACCTTTTTTTTTCGTAGGTGGGCGAGTGACCTACGAAAAAAAAAATTCAAGAACTATTACCAGATAAGGTCGATTTTTTGGATACAATGACTGGACTATGTTATCTCGCACAACACCTATGACAATAATTTTAGTAGAGCAATGCATTAGGTTTCATATTTGAATTTCATTTGATGGTAAATATAAAAACAAAGAGTTTTTAAGGCATTATTTTGGTTTTTATTAAATTAGTTACTCAGACTTACATAATGAGAATAATATTACATTGTTATTATTACATTATGTAAAAATAGTATGAAAATTAATTAAATTATATAGTTTTGTTTGTTTTCATTGGTGGTTTGTTTCGTAGAAAATCTCTTTGTTCAAATAGAATAAATTAGCATTGATTCTTCCATGACCGACACAAAGGTTTTATTCTTTTCGACGATCTAAGTTTTATCTTACGTACTAGCGATCGGTCAGTGTAGTTATTACACGGAACAGATTGATATTTATTAGATATAATTTAGCCTATCTATCTTTTTGGGAAAGTTTCATCAAAATCAATCCAGCCGTTACAGAGATTAATCCGTACAAACTGAAAAACAGAAAGACAGCCACAATTAAAAAAAATATTAGTATCGTAATAATAATACACAGCACCCAAAAAAACCTTAATTAATTATTTTTAAGACACTGATACTTATATTTTGTATGTATGTTCTGTTAAGAATGACAAGTATACCTACATTATAAAATATGATTGCCCTTGATGATTTTTAAATCATATGATTTTGTTACTCCTTTAATGAAACCCCAACACTTTTGTCATACCAGCAGTAAAGACATTTCTAAATGACATTTTGAGTTTATTTTAGTCTATACGCGGTAATAATATAAGGCACGCAGTATGAAAAATATAAGGAGTGGGAAACAGTTACAGGAAGAGCGTAGCGCTGAACGTCGCTTTATCGCTCTTTCGTCGCTTAGGTATGTCTTTTACGCAATCTTTTTTTATAGAAATATATTCGTTCTTAACCAGTGTAACTTCAGTTGCGTCTCCGAAATTATATTTATTTATAATAATATATAATTATTCTTCAGTGGCGGCTTCATTTAAACTGTTTTTCTTCGCTGAAGACTTAAGTAGGTAAATCAATCTATAACTGCCGTAGATTACAAGATCAGAAGCACTACTCTAACTTTAATCTTTTACTTCTACTTACTGCATAATATCTTATTAATATTATAAATGCGTAACTTTGTATGTATTTTTGTTTGTTTGTTACTCCTTAGCGCAAAAACTGCTGAACTGATTTTTATAAAATTTGGCACACACAAAGAGTAACTTGGTTTAACACATATGATTGTGTTTATCCCGAAAATATGTTACTATGGGATGCCATGGGATGATTTTCTATTTTCCAGGGGATCGAAATTTACGCGGGTGAAACCGCGGGGCGCAGGTACTATTTCTATAACATAATGTGTACCTCGCATAGTGCAGAGTAACCGCAATGAAACGTGGTGAGGGAAAGTGTCTACACCGAAGATAACTTCCGTATATGATATGTTTATTATATTCTCTGTAACTCGCAAGATAGTCAAGCTCTACTTTTGACACAATATACAATACATTTTAAGCAGGGTACAATCAGTCTTGTATATAGCAAAACAGCTGAGTTTGTTTAGCCAGTTCTTCTCAGGACAGGGCTAGGGTTGAACCGGAATTACATCTACCAGATGTAATTGTTGACGTTCAAAAAGTAATTTCTGTAATTTTATTTAGAATAAAAACTTTTTATTTTCATTTTCAGCACTACATACGAATTCTAAATATAGCATAGCATGGCAGATGCTCTCCCACACAAATCAAATACGCGTCAGTGACGCAGATTCCCTGTGCGATATGACATATATGATATGACACGTAATAACTAACTCCAAGGATACGATAAACTACCGAGATTAATGCTTTGTAAAGAACAACGCAATTGATATTTTTTAATAATAACACAAAATATGAAATTAACATTGCATTTATTTTGTAGTCATATACTGTATATACGTAATATTAAACAAAGAAAGGCGGAAAATTAGAAGGCCCATCCCTTCTAAGGGTTAGCTAAAAAACCTAAGGACCATAAGATCCTTCGAGCACTTTATTAATAATGACTTATTAGGTATATAATATATAAATAAAAATATAAGTCTATATAAGCAAAAGTAAAAGTAAGTATAAGGAACTGGTGGTAATGCCGATGTAGGGACCAATTTTGCCATGTCTACTTTGATTGATTATTATATTTGTTCTACTATCAGTACCTTCCCAAAACATATGTTGATTAATTATTTAAATTATTTTATTATATCTTTGGCTCCGTATTTTCCCTTAAAAAATGAATCGCCTCCTTTGGGCTACATTTTATATACATATTACAGGTTAATTTTATGTGGATATTGTAATAAAAAAAAATAGAGCAAAACTAGAAGGAAGTATCAGGTACTTCACGACCTCACTTAGTCATCTCGGTCTTCCTCAGCAATTAAATCAAGTATGAATTTCCCGGCCTCGGCGGGCTAACAATAAAATAATTATGTATAATTTAAAATATTAATAATAATTGATACTGCTAGGAAGTCCGTCGTCACTCATCGGCGACATACCTCAGGAGTAGTTTATAGTCATAACCCAGGCATAACCCAGCTGCTACCCCGGGCCCCCTTTTTTATGTGGATCCTCATGGATACCCATCCATCCATGAGGATTACCCACATAAAAAAGAGTAGTTTCTAGTCTGACCCACAAACGCGATAGATGTTAAATTTGGCAGAAATTCAGCAACCTCTTCCAAGAATATAGGTAATAGTAAAACGCTCTGGAAATTTTGTTGCACAAATTTAGGGGGTTTCGCCTTTTCACTTGAACGTCAGAGTTAAAAGGAATCAAGGAATTTCCTGGCGTTGATAACCGTTGAACTAAAATGTTATTGGTTTATATTCGATTAGTCATATACTTCTACGGTGATAAAAAGTATGTCTTCTGGAACAACTCGTGTTCCAAAAGTTAGAGGAGGATTTTATATTTTTTTGGACTAAAAATGGTAAAAAAAGGGAAATATAATATACATAATGGCGTATTCTACGAGAAAATGTTCAAACAGTTCTACTAGTTAAACTAGTTTCGAAAAAGATCGATGGTGTAGTTTACGAAACAATAGGATAATTTAAGTGGCAGCTGTGCTGTCGCGTTTCGTGTGGTGCGTAGCCGGTGGAACATGGAGGTGGAAGGAGAAAAGAGAGCCTCTATGCGGATGTCTGTGGACGTCGAGTTATGAAAATAGCTTCGACTGCTAGTTTGTCCCCCTGTGTCATAAAAAAAAAATCTGTTGCCCAAACTTCTTGTCACATATGTTTTACTTACTCATACAGTCATACCTATATCTATTACACATTTAAACAGAAAATAATAATGCTGAATATCCTCTAAAAATTTACCTGGCATTTTCGTAGGTGGGTATTTGTTCGTATTTGTCGAGGGACGAGCATTCGTTGTTGACGGTGCATATAAATGACTGCAGGAAGGGCAGCACACCAGCGCTGGGCAACGCTCGAGCCGCGTACGAACCTGTTTAGGAACATAATATCATTAAAAATACAAGGCCTTTGAGGTTTATCATAGGATCAAAGAAGTACAAAATATTCAACTGTATAAATGCTGCTGTTTCAGATTGGTTTTACTTAAATATATTATTAAAGTACTTATGATAAAACAAACCTTAGTACTAGCGATTGCCTTAAAAAAGGCAACACTGAGGAGTAAATAAATAATCAATTAATCTATATATATATATATATATCTATATATATCTATATATCTAATCTATATATATATATATATATAGATTACTACATTAGTGATCTATCATCGCACGGCCCAAACCACTGCACTGGACGGATGGGGCTGAATTTGGCATGCAGGTAGGCATCCGCTAAATGGATTTTTAGCAATTCAACCCTTAAGGGGGTGAAATAGGGTGTTGAAGTTTATATGGATTTCTTAAAAATTAAACGCGGGGCACAGCTAGTTATTATAATAACTGTCAATATTTGTAAGTTTTATTCTCAAAATTTAAAAAAGAATATTCTGACAATACCAAGATGTAACTGTATGTAGCTGTATCTCACATCTTACTGTTGTTGTTATTACAACATATTGTATTCAAGGACATTTGAATTATGAATTGAAATTTTGGAGGCGCTAATCTTTTCATCAAACTTTAGTTAATATAATATGATTAATTAGCTCGTCTTCCAAAATGTTATTTTAGTCTGCCATTGTTTAAACTAATGTAAGAGGTAGCTACAAGTTGATTTGGGCTTAAATAGTGTCGGGAAGTAGTATAATCAAAGAGTTGTGTTCATTTGCCAATTTGGTTAGTTTGCCGATTTTGTATTAGATTTTAGATGTAACCGTGCTGTCATCATCCCTATTTTTGAAAACGTGTTCAGGTTAGTTACATTGCTACATTACACATTTTTTCGGAATAAAAACTATCCTATGTGTTAAACAAAGTTACTCTCTATGTGTGTGCCAAATTTCAAGAAAATCGGTTCAGCGGTTTTTGCGTGAAGGAGTAACAAACAAACAAATAAACAAACAAACAAATAAACAAACAAACAAATAAACAAACAAACAAACAAATAAACAAACAAACATACAAACTTTCGCATTTATAATATTAGTAGGATTCATTAAATGAGGCCATGTTACTTACATGTAGGGTAGTTGGTGTCGTTAACGTTGCTTCTCACAATGTACAGGGACATGAGCACTACCGTCGCCCACGCTATGCCCGCTAGAGTTATCTGTTAAAATCACAAAATTACATTTTAATATACGGCAGTAGACAAATAAATGATTGAACACCAAAAAAAATAATCTTATTTTTTGGTGTCTAGTGAACATGTCAGGCACTAGCACCATGGGTTAAGTGGGGCTCAGTAACATTAGGTGTTAACCCCCCATGTTGAGTGGGGTCCATTAATCCTTTTTGCACCCCCAAAGAAGATATATGCTTAAAAAAAGACAAGAAGAGCAGAAAAAACAGTCCAAAAAAGCGTGTCCTCCACGCTTTTTTGGACTACTAATATTGACACAACAGTGCACTCACCGGTTTCCTCTTTCTTATAAGGTAGTCCTTCCACAACAGGAGTCAATAACTAAGTACTAATATTGACACAACAGTGCACTCACCGATTTCCTCTTCCGTATGAGGTAGTCCTTCCACAACAGGAGTCAGTAACTAAGTACTAATATTGACACAACAGTGCACTCACCGGTTTCCTCTTCCGTATGAGGTAGTCCTTCCACAACAGGAGTCGCACCTGCTGTGCCGCCGACATCTTTGCTGCGATCTCGGCACCATCACTGGAAGATATTATAACTTTAGTAAATAGTAGTTTCAAGAGTAATGTTAAGAAGAGCTAGTGCCCAGCGTCAGATTAAGCCCTGACGGGGCCCCCTTAGCTTGAGATTGAGAGGGTCCCCTTTTATAGACATAAAAAAAGAGGGGCCCCAGGTGCGGCCCGGGGCTTTAGTCTCGTAAGTCCCCCTCCCTCCTCTGAAAACGTGCTTCATTGCGGTCGAATTGGGTCGGTACTCCGTACTACTGGGCAGAAGCATGACGCTCATTTTATACCACCTTGCAACAGACAGACAAGTGACAGTTATACTATGTACCTACTCTGGTTATACTGTTAGGTTTCGAACAG
>LUGF01054658.1:65729-98661 GCA_001625245.1 Calycopis cecrops | reverse complement strand
GTCACTATTCCAAAACACTAATTTTAGCTGTGGGGCTGAAGAATTTTTTTTAACAATAGTCTTGGTGCTTCTAAAATATAATGCCAGTCTTTGTGCTCTAAGCTAATGTAGTGGAGTGCCTGGAGCATATAAAACCGTAAAACCTCGGAATAATCGAGGTAAAAACCCCCAGGAGTGGAGTCACTAATGATAATCTTTGATAGTCTTTTGTATATCTTGAAGGCATTTGGTATTACGGTGAGTTGGAGCGTCTAAGATTTTCATCTTAGACCAGGCAAACCAAGACGTAAAATCCAATGCTGATTAGCTAACAAATAGCATAGTCAGCCAACGTCAGTGACAACTGACAAGTACCTGCTATTTATGATCTGACAGTGATCGCGTGCAGTCATATTGTTTTGTGCATATCATTTAAGTAGTGGCTATTGCGCAAGCGGAAGAGTTAGTGACACACTACATGCTTGCATACAGCCTCGGAGGTACCTCTCACTTACACTAGACCGGCGTAAAGTAACAGCTGTGCTGTCTCGTTTCGTGCGGTGTGTAAGTAGCCGGTGGCTCATAGAGGTGGAAGGAGAAAAGAGGGCAGCGCATCTGTATAGCGTATATATGCGGATGACTATGGGCTCGATAGTCATGAAAATTTCTCCGACTGCTCATTTACCAGCCTATACCATAAAAAAGGTTTGTTCTCCAGTTCAACAGACAGGTGCTATCTGTTAAGTTCTGAGAATCTATTAAACTTGACCCACTGATGGTTTAAATATTTACCAAGTCAACGACCTTAAGTCGATAAAATAAAGGAAACGAACATCGTTTTTCGTTTTTTTTTCGTAAGGTAATGAGCGTAGGTGATTACCGATTCGCCGAGAACTCATAAAAATAAGAATTGTTTCGGATGCGATTCTGAAAACTAAATTATAACGTCTAGACACCCTTGATGATATATATTTGTATTTTATTTATTTAGGGCCTCTCTAATTTAAAAGTTAGAACAGATGATAACATTGTTTCGTGTAGTTTCTTTAGTTGATATTCAGGATATAAATCAAATAAAGTACAATAATGTGCCGTTGTGGTGTTATTTACACTCATTGCCACCGAAGGCTCCAATGCACTGCCAAATTTTGCCATTGGAGGGGAGGGATGATAGGAGGGCAATGCATTTGCGTAATAATCATGCGAATGTCCATGGGCGTCGGTAGTCATCAAAAGGCTCCGATTGCTCGTTTGCCCCCTTATGCTATAAAAAAAAATATATCGCGTGTTGAGAACGTCTATAGGCGTTCTAAGTCGCTTAGGATTACGTGATTCAGTCGTTCGCCGTCTGTGCTATATAAAATATGGATGTATGCAGGCGGAAACAACTTAAACAAATGAGTCTAAAATATTATAATAAAGTATTAAACTTGACCCACTCGCTAACATGCATTATTTATCAAGTTGATGGTCTTTGTTGTCACTCTTCTTCGGTTCAACTTTACAGCACTTAAAAACGTCTAATATGAAGAATAAAGGTTGGGTTGTCGCCAGAATGTAACGTTAATAATAATTGCTAGTTATTACTGTGAGAGTTAATTTGTGAATGGAATCTCAAAAAATATTAATATTCTAATCTATTTAGGTAATAATTTCAGACAAGCATTTTTTAGGGTTCCGTATCTCAAAGAGAAAAAAACGGAACCCTTATAGGATCGCTTTGTTGTCCGTCTGTACGTCTGTCAAGACCTTTTTCTCTAAAACGCGTGAAGGGATTAAACTGAAATATTGTCAAATACGGAGGTCAGTTACGTCTTGAGACCTTGAAAAATTCACACTTCTAAGTTAACGCAATAAAAAGTTATAGCCATTTATGCACAAATTTTGTATGAAAACGCACTTTTTCGAAAACCTATAGGGTACTTCCCGTTGAGCTAGAATTCTGAAATTTGACAAGACACAGTACAGTATACATATAGGAATAAATCTAAAAATTGGTAAATAAAATTTATATCACTGGAAAAATCATTACCAACTTATGCATGTAGATCGTTTCATACTAAATGTATGCAAGCACCCGCATATAAAAGTTTGTCAACTTGTCGCAGGGAAGTGTAATTTTCTCAACGTCTATTACTTTTGCTCATACCTCCCGTTCCTACGGAACCCTCGGTGTGCGAATCCGACTCGCACTTGGCCGGTTTTTTTTATTTATATATGGGTATAGCTTACATTCCTTTACTGAATGTAAGTAATATAAAACTAGTAAAACTAATTTTAAGGATTTGTTACGGTTTACTTAAGTATTTTACAATCCGTACGTATTAGAGGCTTTATAGCAATAAGGGCGCGATAAAATCCATACAATGTGTAACATTCGCGTAAACTTAAGAAGTCATTATCGGGATTAAATGTTTAAATATATGACCGTTCTTCAGATAATACCCAGAACAATTCATAGCAATCGGTCAGGTCCCTTAGGTAGTTAGGTAGTTTGGTTACAAATACGTGTGTCACATTTGTAGGATTCCGCATCCAAATGGCAAAAAACGGAACCCTTATAGATTCGTCATGTCTGTCTGTCCGTCCGTATGTCACAGTATTTTTTTTATTTCATTACATAAATCGTACCGTATAAATGCACCTGCAGTGACGTCAAGCATTTCTAAGTGGCACATCTCCAGCAAGATTTTAATATTTACAATAAACCGCTGATAATTGCTGGAGATCGTGCCGATATGGCCTAGAGAATGCAATCAGAGGTGGTTAAATAGGAATCCTAGTCATTGTTTCGTGGAGCTGTTATTATCTCGGGTTTTCCTCCTCCGTCTCTCCGCTGTAGAATTAGTATTTAATGTGAGATATTTATCGGAGAGATCTGAAGTCGTTTTGCCAAGGCCAAATTTTCCACTGTATTCGTCCATCTTATGAAACTACGTCTCAATAGTTTCATAAGATGGACGAATACAGTGGAAAATTTAGCGTTTAGCTTCTACAACGCTATCAGGACAACGGTTTTTTCTATGGTATAAGGGGACAAACGAGAAATCGATTTCATTTTCATGACTACCATAGACATCCGCATAGAGGTTATACGAGTACAGATGCGGTGCCCACTTTTCTCCTCGCTCCATGAGCCATTCCCGGTTATTGAAGGATTTGATTTTTTTAATACCCACGCCCTTAAACATTCAACCGGAACTGGTAAGTTCTGTGATCATCATCATCATCAGCCTATTGCCGTCCTCTTTTCGACATAGGCGAACAGTGGACATAAGGTAACATAAGTTCCGTGATGAATCATCGGGTCTCTCAGACACCGCACGAAACTGAGCATAGCCCTCACATCACGCCCGTATTATGTGGTCACTTATCCAGAAGGCTAGGCTATATATCAAGCGCTGGATTAGGTTCTGGTTAGCCCGGGGATTGCGAACCTTGTAGTTTAGAAGAGGGGCCCTTTTATAGGTACAAGAATGATCATAAGGTCCATAAGGACCCTAACTAGATCCGACGCTGTATATGCCATCACGCTTAGACCTAAAGCAGCGGAGTCAATGATGCATGTGAAACCATGAAGCGTACCACTGTATTAAAAAGTGTGTGTTTTAGACCACACAGCTGAAGTAAAACTTATTAATTGACTTAATCATAGACAATACTTATAAACAAAATGATTAAATACTCAAATTTGTTACCGTAGTTACAATAAAATAACATGTCATATGACATATTTAATTTTTAAATACCAAGAAGTTTCACTTCAATCGAATTTGAATTTTGAATTTGAATGACAACTTCCATTGACCTCGCCCGATGAGAGATTTTTTTGCGTAGACAGATTACTCCCCATGTCAAGCGCGCATATAGAAGTTTTACTTCAAAAAGTTCTTGTAGAATGTTACTTTTCGATCTATAACAAAGATTCTCAAATTTTTTGTCTAACGCCCACTTTGAAAATCAATTATGTACTTTGTATCGCCCCTTTATTGGTTATTACACCATAAATACCTATATATTGACGATGGCCCATGGAGGTCGGAGGAGGAAGCAGGGCCACGCATCTGTATACCTTTGTGCGGATATCTATGGGCGTTGAAAGTCATGAAATTGGCTCTGACTGCATGTTTGTCAGCTTATACTATATGTACATATACTTACAAAAAAGGCTAGTTAATTACGTAATTTTTAACATATTTTTAAATATAATACTATCTAATACTTTTAAAGGGGCGATTCTTTTCTGATTTTTGTTATAAATATAGTGCTATTATTTCAATGCAGCACATAATCAGGCCAGCGGTCGGTGGAGGTAATGGTCCTCTCCATGATTCATTCTGGCTATTAATTCATTAGAGCTCACAACATTTTTGGAATCACATTTATTAGCATTATAAAGTGGATAAAAATTCTTCAAAATAGAACTGTTTTAATATAAGTATCATGATGTAGACTGCTAATAGGCTTCTTTCAATGAATCCCAGGCGACCGATCTCTTGCTAGTCGCATCGTCACCGGACCAGCAGCTGCTCCGAGATTCGTCTTCTCCCACGAACATAGTGTACTACCATTAACTCTTTAAAAAACTAATTTGAATTTGGACCCTCCACAACATTGTTAAGCTTTGACTGGCAGATTCGGGATTAAAAACCATAATTTACGCGATCTTAAAACTCTGAGAACTTTCGACATTTCCTTCTTGACTATCAGTTAGACAGCTTATGCCTAGCTATACAAGTCAAGAAGGAAATCTCGCCACTGGTCGCCAGCATGAGTGCCGATGCAGAATTCTTTCCTACTGTTTCCATTGGAATAATAAGTAGGTGGGTTTATTCAATATCCATTAGGTTATAGCCGGAGAATGCTGTAACCATTCCAAGGAGTTTGACTTCTTGGGATTCCCATACGAATAAAAAAATTCTCTATTTCCTAATCTATTCTCAGAATCCCTCTCTTTTTTTTCTCTATTTGTACAGTGCCGGGTGAGGATTTTTCCCAATTGAAATTCATAATAAAAATTCATTATTTAACTACTAAAATCATTTAAATAAGTTGTCGAGTATTACGTAAATTGTCCCCAGTTAAGTTAACATGGTGCAATTACTGTGCGTGACATTAGAGCACTTCACAATAGCAGCTGTAATTTGGTAATTCGGAATGAGCGGATGAAACAAATTTGTGGACAGAACACAATGAATGTCGCGTTGGCTGTTTGATCTAATTTGTGATGTTTTCTGTTTTATTCTAGCTTTACTGCGCCATCCATAACCATGCCATTAGCAAGGGGTAGTGCCACGCTACATGCAATTGGGCCGGCACTACCCGGGAGGTACCTCTCGCTTACACGATACCGGCGTAAAGTGTCAGTTGTGTTATAGCGTTGGGTGTTTAATTTAATTTATGATGTGTTCTGTTTTATTCTAGCTTTACTGCGTCATCCATAACCATGCCATTAATAAAGGGTAGTGCCACGCGACATGCATGTAGCCGAATTGGGCAGGCACGATCCGGGAGGTACCTCTCGCTTACACGATACCGGCGTAAAGTGACAGTTGTGCTATAGCGTTGTCTGTTTAATTTAATTTGTGATGTGTTCTGTTTTATTCTAGCTTTACTGCGCCATCCATAACCATGCCATTAGTAAGGGGTAGTGCCACGCGACATGGATGTAGCCGAATTGGGCAGGCACGATCCGGGAGGTACCTCTCGTTTACATGATACCGGCGTAAAGTGACAGTTGTGTTATAGCGTTGGCTGTTTGATCTAATTTGTGATGTGTTCTGTTTTATTCTAGCTTAACTGCGCCATCCATAACCATGCCATTAGCAAGGGGTAGTGCCATGCTGCATGCATGTAGCGGAATTGGGCCGGCACGATCCGGGAGGTACCTCTCGCTTGCACGATACCGGCGTAAAGTGCCAGCTGTGTTGTTGCGTTGGCTGTTTAATCTAATTTGTGATGTACAGAACACATCAGTTTGTTAATAAACTACGCTACGCGAACGAAGTTGCGGTCACCAGCTGGTATTTTATATAAGTAATGTATATTAAATTATGCTACTTCCAAAACATAAACAGATTAATAGTCTGTCTGTCTGTCTGTCATCATCAGTCAGCACTATAGGTATATACCAGTGTACCTTCTGGCACAACGAAGCAAGCGTTACAAAAATTTAATTTTGCCGACTAAATAAATAATTTTTACTTTCATTCGGTTTAAACTCAATAACTGAAGTTCATTCACCCTCGAATGTTAATACTCAGCTGTTCGTTGTGTTTTAGCGAATATCGTGTCAATTTAAATATAAGTACTTATATGTATATAAAGGAAACATTTGAACCGAAAGATATTATTGTATTTGCATAAATTTCGGTTGCGCCAATTATAGAATTTACTTCATATGAAACGATAATACTTGCCGTACCTATACAAGGTTAATAAAAGCGAGAGGCATTAAATTAAGACACATATACTATAAGTGCCTACAGTTAATCCGAAAGTATTAAACAAAAGGTTTACGACAAGTATACGAAAATACTTTTTTCAAACCAGTTAAATAGCGAAAAAAATGTAATCATGCTTTGCACCGGGCGGCCACGTTTCTTTTAGTAAGAGGTAGTGCCATGATGCTAGGCAGCCAAATCGGGCGTGGAACCTCTCGCTTATATGATATAGGCTTAAAGTGACAGCTATGCTGTCGTGCTTAATTCGATGTGAGTGTCTGGTAGCCCATTGAGGAGGAAGGGCATCGCATCTTTATAACCTCTGTCGGGATGTCTATGGGCTGCGGTGTTCATGAAAATGCTGCTCGTTTGCCCCCTTATTCTATTAAAAAAAATCAATTTGCGGTGTATACTTATATGCGGTATGGTATTAAAAAAAATTACAGTGACAGTAAGAACGTTTTACTTAAGAATGTTCACTGTTACAGAGCAACCCAACCCAAACCTGGGTTAGTAGTCGTTTGGCACAAAAAAATGGCTAAATTGTGCCCAACGACACCTATCTATTTTTTAGACTGTTACTAGGTGTCGTTTGGCACAATTTTTATTTGCAAACCCCAGTGGTATGTCGGAGCTGACAAATATCTGATGTCCACGATCCATCGTAAAATAATAATCCGTTTTGCAAGAAACAAACAATTAAAATAACTTTGAAGATCTCATCATAATCGTTTTTTGCGCCTTCATATTTGAGTCCTAATAAAATAACACGCGATTCTGCGTACACGGTGCGATGCAAATCCGTTCTCAGAATCCAATAAAAAAACTAAATCTGACAAGAGTCAAGAATATTTGTTACCTACGGATTAGTTCAGTGCCCTTAAAGCGTATAATATAATATGTATTCTTTATACCAAGTATAAACATATACCTAAGCTGATGGGTTTTTGTTCTTTATAAAAGACTGGTATTTTATGCTTAACTAGCTTCCGCATGCAGCTTCACTCGCTTGGATTTTGGTCTTCAAAAATGGAATTATTATACTGTATATAAACCTTCCACTTGAATCACTATTAAAAAAATTCATATCAAAATCTGTTGCGTAATTTTAAAGATCTAAACATACAGATACACAGAAGCGACTTTGTTTTAGACTGTGTCGTGATGAACATATTCAAAACCCATTAGAAATTTAAATAATTGTGAGTCTCGAAATGATCAGACTTAACACTATCAGTTTATCAGGAGTAATTAGGGCATATCCCAGAATTGGTTTAAAAACTTTATCACAAACAATAAGTATAACCATACAAGTCGATTCTGTTTTCGAGTTACTACTTGTATAAGATAACAAAGACAATGTCAGATAAAAAACACGAACAACAAAGAGGAAGATTAGCATACAAGATACATTGATGTCCATTAAAATTTTTGTTAGTTTATTACCGTGAATGAACCGTGACAAATGATGGAAGACCTCCCGTGAACAAAGCCTCTGTAATATGCAAAGAAAAATCAATAGTTAAATATTAATAACTTTATTTTTTTTTGCATGACATACTTTAGTACATAGTAGGTAAGAGGTAGGGGTATGACGCTGCATGCACATAGCCGAATTGGGCCGGCACGACCGAGGTACCTCCCGCTTACACGACACCGGCGTCGCGTTTCGTGCGGTGTGTAAGTAGCCGGTGGCCCATGTAGGACATAGGAGGACGGGGGTTACACATCTGTATAGCCTCTATGATGTCTATGGACGTCGGTAGTCATGAAAATGGCTCGGACTATAAAATAAACGACGATATAAAAAAAAAACAAAACTAATATAAAAATTGCTGATAATAGCCATGACGTAGGTGAAGCACCTGGACCGTCGGGATGAATAAATATCTAAACACTATTCTTCTTTTTTTTCCTCATGGTATAGAGAGGTAAACGAGCAGTCGGAGCCATTTTCACGACTACCGACGCCCATAGACATCCGCGTAGAGGCCATACAGATGCGCTGCCCTCTCTTCTCCTCCCACCTCCATGCGCCACTATTTCTTACTAAAGTAAGTTCATCTGCACTTTGTAAGATTAGTTGATTTAATTGGTCTAATAATGTGGATGGACGTGAACTTGTCATCAGGTGAACAGACAGATCGTTTTCGCCTTTCAAAAATGAGCACTAACAGAGCCGCTGCAGAGTTAATAGATGCAAACAACCTTCTACTGGGTTAATATTTTATTTATGTAAATTTTTGCGGATTTAAACGTGGCCATGTATATTACTTAATAGATTAAATCTGTGAATTAATTATTAACGAGCACGAATAAATCATCTTTGAAATTTATTATCGGCATATACATTTTAAATATATAATATACATATATAAAATTGTGTGTCGCAATGTTAGTAACCATACTCCTCCAAAACAGCTAGACCGATTCTCATGAAGTTTTGTATGCATATCGGGTAGGTCTGAGAATTGGCCAACGTCTATTTTTCATGTCGATATTTCCACAGGATCTAAACCTATTCGGGTGAAACCGCGGAGTGCAGCTAGTAAAGTCCTTTTGTCATTTTATTTGTCCGGAATTAATCTATAAAATTATTTTTGATTTAAATGAGCCGATTTAAATTTTCGCTCAGATATGTAAATTGGTACGAGTGCAAATATAGGCCATGTTTTAATACGACTTCCTTAAAGATTTAAACACTATTACAGCCACAACAGCACGTGGCCATGCCAACAGGTACATGTTATAAATATTGATGTGTGTTTTAGAAATCCTTCGCGTCTGATATACCGATAACCAAAAATGTACAGATTACAGATGTAATACCATCAACCGATGACTTTAACGGTATAGCTGCATTTGGACACTCATCGCACCTTTTGCTTTCCGATGATGGCGACCTAATTAGAGCTGATCCTAATTACCACCCTCTATCAGCCGCGATATCATACGGCTCAAAATGATAGGCGAAAAGTGAAATACATATTCCATATTATGTAATGCTTTTAGCCGGAATACGACGGCAACGAAACTCATAGCCGCAGCGACTAGCAAACTGATAAGGGTTGGTTTAACAATATTCAAAGGCTCTAAACCTTTGAATATTCAATCAGACGCAGTACCGACAGCTTCTGAGTTATTAAAAATTAAAAAAAATTCAAATTGTCGGTTTGACCAATCTTACTGTTTCTGCTTCAAGAACTTTACCACTAGAACACGAGGCCAAAATTTATTAGGGCATAGTTAACGATTTGTAAACGTTTTAAAATTCAAATAAGAAGCTTTATTTGTATATTTTTGGCGCCGTGATCCGTTTATTCCAAGAACCTGTTGCACAAGTGCCATATGTAAACACCACAGTTAGATACCAAGTTTAAATTTGACAGTTTTATAACATTCCAGCATATTGATCGATTGATGATTTTTTTTTTAACGTGAGTTAAGCATTTACGCCGCATCGGTGCACCCTGGGTGGGCTACCGACCAGTGTGGGGATTCTGAACTCCCTAGTGGGAGAACCCTACCCCACTAAAACCTCACGGAAGCCCTCAGCCGCCTTAGAAGGGTGAGATGACCCCGGATCTGTTCACAACAGGGTCACCTCGGCGACAGGCTGGGCCCATATTAATCGATTGATGATTGATATGGCTGATATTTAAATGAGCTGATATTTGGATGTTATTCTACCCTGTCAAGGTCGGATAATTAATTTGAATACAGTTATAATAGTAATATTGCGTCGCCATATAAGGACAAACAGTATTCTCATCAATAAAAGAGGTAGTGCCACACTGCGTGCTTGCATTCAGTCGAATTGGGCCGACGCGACCGGGGAGGTATCTCTCGCTTACACGAGACCGGCGTAAAGTGACAGCTGTGCTGTCGCGTTTCGTGCGGTGTGTAAGTAGCCGGTGGCCCATGGAGGTGGGAGGAGAAAGGAGGGCAGAAGATCTGTATAGCCTCTATGCGGATGTTTGTGGGCGTCGCTAGTCATGAAAATTGCTCCGACTGCTCGTTTGCCCTCCTATAACATAAAAAAAAAATAGTGAGAAAATCTAGAATTTTGGGTATATCTAAACTAGATAACACGACATAACTACATAACTATGTACTGACGTTAGTTGGCAATTGGTTCGACGCAACTGCGAGCCTTGGTGGGAGGAGGTTTCCCTCTCTCATAGCGCTCTACACACGACAAGGCCGATGCAGCCTACAGTCGAGATGCTGCACCCTGTCGTGGCGGACCGACAATGCAGCTTTATCACTTCCAGGAACTGCTTGGAAAGCGTATTTTTTAAATATAAGATTACGCACTAAAGTAACGTACAATTACAACACAATGATTGCATAAGTGAACACAAACTGATTGTATTGTCCGTAGTTGTGCATGCATGCAAATGAGCGTCACGTGACATCGCAGGATTCGGCGGGTCGACGAACTCGAAAACGGCCGTTGTTTCGATTTGAACGAATTCGACGAAATATAAGGGAGTACCTGATTTGTATATATAGCTGCGCCCCGCGGTTTCACCAGCGTAAATTTCGAACCCGTGGAAATATCTTGGAAAATACTTCTATAGGTACAAAAATAAATGTAAATTATATTTTTTATTGTATATAATTAAGAATGTGTAATGATGAAATTAATGAGACCCGCTGAGTTTGTTTCGCCGGTCCTTCTCAGGACAGGGCTAGGGTTGAACCGGTGGTAGATGAAATTTTTGACGTACAAGAAGCAATTTTTAAAATTCTATTTTGAATAAAACATTTTGATTTGATTTGATTTGGTTTATCGATATGAAAAGTAGATGTTGGACGATTCTGAGACCTACCCCCTAGCCACCCGGAGATGTCTGCGTTGTGATCGATTGGTATCATCAGAAATGATTTTTTTATAGTACATTTGTTAGGCTTCAAATCTACTCAAGGAAAATTAGGTTGATAACATATTATAATTGTATCACAAAAACACGTTCCATTTTATATGTACTTTGTAAAAACCTACACACGTCAATAGAACTGGATTTAAACCAAAAAATGTTTTTTTCTTTATTTTTAGTACCTTACATAAATACGTGTATGCAAATGTATAACATTAGCATACACGCATTTACGTATAGGTACTAAAAATAAAAAAAAACAGAATATATTACGTTACATTAGAATTAGATTATAACGATATTTTTTTCATTATAATCCTTACTATATAAGTCCTTTTGTTTTTTCATGACGGAGCTTTCCTTACACTTTTTGTGGGATGGAAATTTCGAATATTGTGTGTAATTTTGATAGGACAGGATTGTATAGTTTTTTTTTTCCCGACCGCGTCAGAAGGAGGGCAATGTTTTTGTAGCGTGAGCACGCATATACGTATATTTGTATGTTTTTTAACATTTAGCAAATAAACTATCTTGGTATTATACTTCTGGAAATTTCTAGATTAATAACGCGATTGACACAGCATACATTAAGCACGTCTCAGCGGATGGGATCAGCCAAAGCCGGAGACCCTCCACCAGTCCCTCTGAATCAGCAGATGGCGGCGTGGATTCGGACGACCGGCAAAGCGTGCTCCGTTGGAGCATTGGGACCAGGGGTTAGGATGGGAACCTGACCCCATTTCACGGTTCAAACGTGGAGTTATGGACTGTTCAAATGCAGCCGGACAGTCCCTAAGGAGGATGAGTCTGGACTTTTCACCGAGGCCAGCCTGTCGCTGGAGGCGCCCTGTTGCTTTCAGATCCGGGGCCCTCCAAGCATAGCAGTTGAAGCCTGAAGGCACCCGCAGGGGTTTAGTCGGTAGGGGTAACCCAGTTGTCGAGCCCGACACTGTACCCGGTTGAGCCACCCGGGCTCCTGGGTAGCGTGCGTAAACGCATTCCCATGCGTCAAAAAAAAAAAAGCACGTCGCAGCAAGCAGTCAGAGTCATTTTCATGACGCCCATAGACATCCGCATACAGGCTATACGGTGCGCTGGCCTCCTTTCTCCTCCCACCACCGGCTGCTTATACACCGCACGAAACATGTCGCTTTACACCTGTATTTCACAAATGTAATTTATATAGTGTAATATACAAATGTAATATATATAATTTATTTACAATATTTTATAATGATTGTTATGCTAGTGAGAGCGGTAATAGACAGGTTGGGCAAGTAAAAGTGATGCCGATTGCCGCACAACATTCGCGGTTAGAATGTCACAGATAGTGTTCATTATCTACGGCAAGACGCGGTGCCGGATTAAGCACAGCAAAAATCACAGTTACAACCTACCGAGCCCTTAAAGGGTCCATCTTAATTCTTACCACCTTACACCTTCAGGTGTCTGAGCGGGCAGCTATGTATATACAGGGTTAAATTTTGGTCACCGGCCAAATTTTAAAATAAGGTAATTTTTATCGTCTAATTGTAATTGGCCGGTGATCAAAAATTAACCCTGTATAAATCTACTGGCTCGTTTCGCGGGTTTTGTGAGTGGCCGGTGGTCTCCTAGGGAGGAGAGGGAGAGGAAAGGAAGGCAACGCATCGGAACAATTGTACGGATCTCTATGAGCATCATCAGACCTCAAAAGGCTCAAATTCTTATTTGCTCCCCTATACCATAAAAAAGGTATAAATATTTGAGATTAAAAAATGCCTAGCTTTTTCACCATCTCTATCTTCTTATATAATATAAAAATCTCTTGTCACAACGTTAGGTACCATACTCCTCCGAAACAGCTCGACCGATTCTCATGAAATTTTGTGTGTATCTCGGGTAGGTAAACGAGAAACGGCTCATATCTGTTTCATCTCGATATTTCCACGCGACCGAAACTTACGCGGGTAAAACCGCGGATCGCCGCTAGTATCATTGTAGGATTTAGATTTAATGAATACACCGATTAAGTATCCTTGACCGTTGCGGAATGGACATTCACCGCGTAGTACCTATCAAATAGTTCACGTGTTTACTTAAACGAAACATTCCTGACCGAACTATATTTTGCAGTCTTAATAATATCCATATTAAAATTATAAATGCGAACGTAGATTTGTTTGTTTGTTTCTTTGTCCTTATGTCCTAGTATGGAGATAGTTGAAGGACCGAAGAGTGCCATCGCCCATCGGCTCGAAATATGTACAAATATTTTGTTTTCTAACGCGCGAGCCAAGCCGCTATCAGCTAGTCTCAGATATTACCATACATATATATTTATATTATACATAAATGGTAATTTACTATATATTACCATATACATAGTAAAGTATTCTTCATTGACGGAGGTTACACTACACACCATAAGCCAAGGTCATTAACTTGTTTATTATCGGAGTTTACAACAGCGCTTTTATATCTAAGGGTTTCCCCGGATTTTTATAGGACGAGTTTACGTCCTTCTTTCCTTCAACTAGCAGTGGCCCGCGGCGGGCGGCGCACAATAGTCACATGCGTCAAAAACACAGATGGAGAGAAAAAACACAACAGATATTGAGCATTCAAGAACAGCGCTCATGATATATCGCGCGAACTATAAGTTTATTACGATCATAAATTAAATACTTTATATCATCATCATTACCTGCCGGAGTACGTCCGTCGTCCACTGCTGGACAAGGGCATCCCCCAGTCTCCGCCACAGGTCACGGTCATGAGCCACTTTCATCCAGCGGCTTCCCACCACCTTCACCAAGTCGTCAGTCACCGTCACCGGGTTGGAGGCCGTCATTTGAGACCTTAGAAGAGAAGCTATCGGTTCTCCGAGCAATGTGGCCCGTGTTGAGTGTGTATTTTTATGACGTAATAAAAAACGTAGGTTGGTAAAAGCGAGAGGCATTAAATGAAACCACATATTTAGTGTATAATTTCCAAGCTACACAACAAAAATCAGATCAATCGGAGCAATAGTTTAGCCACAGGAATTTTTTAAAGTTGTTTCTCACTTCGTACATGCCGTACCTCAGCTGTTACCAAGTATAAGCCGGCTGGGCTCATTCACCCCGTACGAGGTTGCCGTTCGCTATACGAGCCGAAAGTACTCGAGTACAAAGCATGATTACATATTTTCGCTTCATAACTTCTTTGATAATAGTAGTTTATGCAACTGTCATATAATGAAGGGTATTAAAACACGAGTGGAATTTTTGAAACGAGCGATAGCGAGTTTCAAAATAGTTAACAAGTGTTTTAATACCCGTGTTATATGCAGTTGCATACACTACTTTATCTTCACTAATAATAATAATAATAATAAGTTATTTATTTCTTTGAGCAAAACTTAAGTGCCTAATACAATGTTTGGAGAAAACCCTTTAAGTAAATAAATACCTGTAGTGGGATTCTCCGCTCTTCCACAGGACACAAACACTTGATTAAGTTATGGTACAAACATTAAGATTATCTTAATAACACATGTCCACACCGGTATTAACACTAAAATTTGCTAAAACATATTCAAGTTGTTATACATAATAATAAACACAAAACTTTGTTGTTTACTCTAATACAATATATCAATATTTTGTAATATTTAACTTTACAGTATCTGGTCTGTTCAACTTTTATATAATAATATGTATTTATTTTATAATATTAATTCTAAAACTATTTGATTTTCGCTAATACTGACTAATAGAATTAATCAATTAATACCTTGAGCGTCGATTGCCGACTGTCGGCATATGCTAATGACAGTTGACATTGCTTTTGACATTCAGGATTTTGACATACGTCTGTCTCACCATTTTTCTCTCCCTCTCGCTCTCACACAGTGTTATAATGAGATTTTACGATATCGATTTGGATATTATAACATCATGTCAAATTGCTTAAATTGAGTTTTTTGTTGTCTGAGCTATAACAGTAGTCATTATAAGTCAAGTATTGGTAACATAAGTAGAATGTTACAACATTAGTGTAGATAAAAGTATTTTCATAATTATACTTATAGTAAACTTTTTTTAAAAAGTTTTGGATTTACTGTAGGCACTTAAAGTATATGTGGTTTCCTTAATGCGTCTCGCTTTTATCAAACTTGTATAAATATTACGTCATAATAATATATTATTATTTTTAATAAGTACTCCCACTCCACATCTTAAGCCCAATAAGGTAGAGGAAAAAGGCATACTAATTACAGAGTTTTAAAGCAGTTTATCTGACATTAACTCTTAACTTGTCTTGTCACACGTGGACTCATAAAGAAAACAGCGGCACACGAGGATAATATATATAATTATAAAAGAACAAGATATTTTAGCATTTGCGGATAAACGACCGGTCTAGGCTTCGTACGTTTTTACTAGTTATATCGTTGATGGTAAGTAGCCGGTGGCCCATGTAGGAGGGAGAAGGACAACGCATATACATAGCCTCTGTGCGGAAGTCTATGAGCGTCGGTAGTCATGAAAATGGCTCCGGTTGCCCGTTTTCTCCCGTATTAGTAGTTATTATAAAAAAAAAACTATTTTTGTAGACATTTTTTTTTTCCACTAACATCGTTCCATAACATACGTAATACCTCGAATTACACTACCCCAACTTATGCGAATTCGTCGTTACGCGATATGGATATATCATTTCATCAACTCCTAAAACTACATATTAGTTAAATATTTTCAACCTTTCCAAATCTAAAGCTTTTAATGTCCTCTATGATCGAAGTTTACCCTAAAATCATTCGATACAAATTAAAAAGGTAATGGTTATATTGTAAATATAAGAATACCCTAATTTACGCAATTTTGACTAAGGCTCAATTCACACCAAAAGTTTCAGAAAATACACTTTCAGTGTCATATAAATTTAAACTTTATTTTCATTACTGTAGTACTTTATATCGAATTCTCACGACTTCCACGCGGATTCCAGCGAATTCTCGCGCAGTCGCGGGAATCCGCGCGACTCGTTCGAGTTTCTCATGCGATAATAAGTATCATAGTAATTATTATAAAGTTGAAATTCATATGACACATAAACTGCGCTTCGCTTCGCCGCGCTTTTGGTGTGAATTGACCCTAACACAGCTAAGGCTCCTATCGCGTATCTTTGGGGTATTACCATATATTATAATATACACTACATTGATTTAATTTTACATTACGTAACTTTGACTAGTTATAACTCTTGATGTACTTGGTTTGACCGTGTTTATACCATTCCATTTTTTTAATCCACAACGTAGTTCGTAGTTATACGTACGGGGAATTGGCGGCAAAATCTGATGGCCGTGTCGCTTTTATTCTCGAATTGGCGGGGAGATAGCCTTGTACCCTAAATTAATTATGTAAGGTAATTAATTATATTCATTGCCTCGGTACTGCACGCAACCGCTCTCCTGACCGCTTTTATTTCGCGTTTTTGTACGTATTTTGTGTTTCGAGCCTTTTTACGACAGCACAATCTGGTTTATAATGCAACGCATTTGTACTTATCAAGTTAAAAAAGTTTACGCATGTGGTGTTTAACGTGGCGCTAGTTTTAAATCTATTACGAACAATGTTGTATGTAAAATAGTATCTGTTACAAACATCTCTATTGTTCGTGTAAATGTAATGTGTAAAATCTGTGTTGCGCCACCAACCTTATTCGCAGTGATGATAATTCAAATATTTACACGTCCGAAATTGTTGTTGACACTTTGCGAGTCGACAAAAACGTCGATATGTCGCCGAGTGCGAACTTGCAAGTTGCTCGATGACGCAAACGCTGTTGCAGAAATATTTACGTTCGCAATAATTATGTATTTACTGCATAATGCAATATTATAACTTGTGTGTATATTTTTATACTTGACAACAGCGGGGTGGGGGAGCGGGTAATAATGGATCAGGGTTTTTTTTAGAGTATAGGGGGCAAATGGGCGATAGAGACTTTTGGCAATCGAAGCCTGTAAACTTCCACATAGAGGTTGTACAGATGTTTGGCCCACCTTTCTCCTCTCTACTTCTCGAATCACCGAAGGCACACACTAAACAGCTGTCACTTTACGGTGGTATCCCCGGTTTTACCGATCCAAATCAGCTGCTATGCATCTAGATCTTCTTCTAGATCTATCGGTATGCATCATAGATCAGTACGTATTAGACTTGGACACAATAAAACGCTCGTACACACCTGACTTCGCCACATTTCATATACATTAGGTGTTTCCATTCTATCATATCAAAGAGTACTATTTATTGAATCAATGAGTAGTGGAAATTGTATAAAAACTTTATTTATCTTTTACAAATGATAAGTACTATGAGTGAAACTGCACTCTACTATAACTGCATACCATATATATGTGTGCATAATATGTAACATAGACCCATAAGGTTATCAAATCTACTCTCCACCGAGGTGTGCTTCAAGTTTCTGTATTGGCTCCTACACTATTGAATAGTGTCCACCTAGGTGTACCCCAATTTTCTACATTGGGTCCTATACTAATGTCTTTTTTTTTTTTTAGATAGATTCTACGCTAAAGCAGGCAAAATGCCTAGGGCAGCTTCATCGATATGAGAGGCGAGCGTTAACTCGAGCCCCTGTAAATTGTGGTCGATAGGGGGACAGACCCCCCCTTCTTTCCCAGACTAATGGGAGAAGGCAAACCGGACTTGTTGCGATTAATAGGTTATGCTATTATTATCGTGGCCGAGGACAGCGGGTGTCCTCAGTTCCCCACCTTTAACGGAGGGGAGCAGCTCGCGCGCGGCAGCTAAAAAGTGGCCGACACGGGTCATGAGCTTGAATAATGTCTAGTGTCAACTAAAGTATTTCTCACTACATTGCCCGCTTGCCCTCCTTCAGCCCATATCCACCGATTGGACGGCCAGATATAATACTCAAAAATCACACGAAACCTGTCAACACAGTCATCACTACTAAGTAACGGAGGAATCAAATGATCAAAAGGTACGTAGTCGAGCGTACCAGGTCGATTGGCTACCATGCTGTCGCCTACCACACTGCTACCTCTTATCTACCTTTATTTTATCTACCTGTTTTACAATAATGACAGATGAGCAATCATAGTCTTACCGTAAGTCATGAAAAGTTTGTTTTGCAATAACAGGTCCATACGGCAAAATACAAATGTTAAATTAAAGCAGCCATTGCAAAATTGGTCCCAAGCTCAATTGCTAAGATGCATGTTAAGACCCATAAACTTCCGCATGTTAGACTACGCAAATGCATGCTATCAAATATTTTATGATAATGATGATGGAATAAATGAATCGTCTGTCAGCAACGATGTAGAAACGGAAACCGTTGAGATGATTGCAGTGCTGTTTGCTAATTTGCATTGTGAAATACTTACGATGATATTATTTAAAATTACCACCTTGACGATTTTGATGTCAGCCGTTTTGTGGCAATATACTACTGGCTAGGCTATTATGACGTGGTTCATGCGGATACTGACAGGACTTTTGGGGGAGGAGTTAAAATAAGCAAAGCATCCGTAGGTGCCGGTTGTGGATATATTATATTTCCTTTGTCTAAAGTGTAAGTTGTAACTAGTCCAAATAATTAAATTCTTATTCTTATTCTTTTTGCTTAGACACAGGAATGCGTTCATGCGCTGCCTGACCTGGGTAGGGTCCATGGGGTGTGTGAGATTTTGGGACTCGCGGATGAACCGGATATTGGCGGCCCATGGAGGAGGAAGGACGGCAACACATCGTCATGTCTATGGGTGTCGATAGTCATGAAAATGGCTCCAAGTACTCGTTTATCCCTTTATGCTGCTTATGCGTATTTAGCGGATGGCATTGGGCATCGCCAGGTACCAAATAGCTCAGAATATGCCTTTTGCTGCTATAAAAATATCTGCACGCGGTTATCGTCTCGTTAGCGATACTTATATGTTCTAAGGCCACTTCCTCATCAGACTGCATTAGTGATGCTGATCTAATAAACAACTGCGGCGCTTATCCGGTTCTGTGAGTAAATAAAACTGGTTACGTTCATACGAGCCATGTTTGTATTTGGACATGTGTATGTATGTCCGAAAGAAGTTCACGAACAAATTTAAATGTATACTTGTCTTTAAATGTTGTATTCTGAATGAAAAATTAATGAATATTTTTTTATTGTATGCACGTACATTTTATAATAGCGCCATTTGTCTTTTTAGACTTTTTTTTTACTTCCTTACAATTGTAAGTACGTACTTATAATCGTAAAGACTAAGGAAGTAAAGCTAAGTAGGTATTTTTTTTGTTACCTTGACAAAGAAGTTGATTGTAACTACAGATTTTATTTTTGTACATATAATAATTTATGCTCACTAAAATTCATATTAGTGATAGATTTTAAGTTAATGATTTCTTAGTGATTGATTAGTAAGAGGCTCTTACTAATTAGTATTGCAACGGATTTCAAGTATTAAGTAACGCATTTTTGACCCCCTCCTCCCCATGTAACGCGGCGTAACGTCGTGTAGCCTCCCCTTTACGCAACACACAACTCGGCACATTTTACTTAAATAGAACCAAAAAGTTCTCATTTGTCAAAAAAAAATCCAACCTGGGATATTATTTTTGTATAAAAAAAGGATGTTATTTAACACTTTTTGAAACACCCTTCTGTCCCTGTAACATATAGCAACGTTTTACCAAAGTGACAGTTATGCTATTGCGTTTTAAGTCATATAAGGGGAGGAGGAATGGAGGGGAAGAATATTGCGTACAAATTTTTGGAATATCATTGCTTGTATGTAATCGGTACGCAGCCTGACATTTCGATGCACTTGTACAAAGAAATATTCCAAATGTCAATTGGATGCAAAGATTTTTTTGTACTTACACTGACCAAATTTTTATTCCATTTTTCTTAATAGTTACTCCGTTTTTTTTCCCTTATTGTCGTAGTATACCTACAGTTGCCAGCCGCGTGCGTGCGTGCGTACGTGCGTGCGTGCGTGCGTGTGTGCGAGCGTACGCGCGCGCGTGTGTGTGTGTGTGTGTGTGTGTGTGTATAGCGATGACGGTTTTGCAGGAGCTACTCGACCAATGATTGTCCTGTCTCTAGTTGGTGAGGTTGTGGTCTGGTGCGGGACAACCCCTCTGTGGAGAAGACGTCGTTCCCTAACGGGGCTTACTAGTCGTTGAATTGTTTTGATAGTTAACAGTTCTGGGGCACCTGAGTGAGTCCCACACAGCACAGAGTCCCACACGAGGCCGAAGACGCGTAAATTCCTTTCCGCGAGTCAGCATGAACAGAAAAGTTTGTAGATTAATCATACACACTTGTTATGTACCGTTTTAAATGTATTGTATGAATGTACGAATCCATCAAAACTTAACATAGTTTGGTACGAAATTATCAATTCCATTCATACGATTAAGCCATTAAAATATTAAACCACTGAATACGGTATTTAATGGCAACCGCTAAATATATTGATCTCTTATGGGCGATACTGATCGATGTTACCTATAAAGGTTTCATATTAGCTTTTTGTAATTTATAATTATGTAGGTAATTATAAATTATACATAATAAATTATGAGTCTCCAATTAATCATTTTATTTCTAAAGTTGAGAATACACACCCGATGTGATAGTAGAGTCGGAAATCCATGAAATTAAAAAATAAAAATGGGTATAATTTTATCTTCTCTTTACAATAATAGATATCTCTATAGCTTCCACGAAATCCGACTTCTAGTTCCAGCCTGGACGTTTTTTTTTTTTTTTTTTTTTTTTTTTTTATATAGAATATACGCTAAGTGACTGAAGGTCAGTGCAGCTTCATCGATATTAGAGGCGAACTCACCTGGAGCGTCGAACCTCTGTACTTATGGTCGATAGGGGGACAGACCCCCCCTTCTTTCCCAGACTAATGGGAGAAGGCAAACCGGACTTATTGCGATTAATAGGTTATGCTATTATTATCTTGGCCGAGGACAACCGGTGTCCTCAGCTCCCCACCTTTAACGGAGGGGAGCAGCTCGCGCGCGGCAGCTAAAAGCGGCCGACACGGGTCATGAGCTTGAAGAGCTCTATGAGCTATCTTGACTGGGGGGCCCGGACCCCCCCTCAAACCTGGACGTTTCTTTTTAATTATTAGTTTCCACGACCGGAAGCTGTCATTTAATATTTTTTTTGCATTTAATATACAAAATTGTTATTTTGTATATTTCCGGTCCGTATCATACGCGTATTTTTGGATTTACCAAGTCGAAATGCGTAATACATTTTAATGAATTATTTTATTAAATTTCAAACAAATGTTTTATTTTAAGAGGCTTAATGACCTCTAACATAGTTTAAGGTTACATTTACGGATGAATCATTATTTAACGCTAAAAATTTATTAATATCGGTATTATGATGCTTTAATATTTTTTTATTATTTTTTTTATTTGTTATTATTAATTTTATTTCAAAATTATTTCTTTAAATATAAATTGTTTTACTATTAATATACCTAATCTTAATTATTGAAAGGAAATAGGTAACACAAACTAGGTCAGTATTTTGTTTTATTAGCTTGACAAAGAAGTAAATTGTGCTGATTTTATTTATTGATACAATAAATTATAAACCAAGTAACATTAGGTCATACATAATTTTACAAATTATTATTAATTTTGTCACTATTTCCTTTGAGTCCTTTATTGTGCGTTTTAGCATGATTATTTATGTAGTTATTATTGTACCTATATAAAGGAGTAAATGAGCAGTTACGTTATCAGAATAATTCAAAATAAAACTCTCAAGTGAAAATTAATTAATACAAAATATACTTTTATTTCAACATGTATTTCTATGCACACTGTACGTAAGGGATATAGATCAGATTGTAGGCTCGAATCCATTCTTAGGTTGATCTTTTTCTGACATTAATAAGTGGTACGGGTAAGACAACACAAATATTTTAAGTATACAGGTTTATAATGCGCTCACTTCACTCACCTATACCGATTGTGTTGCCTAAACCTGGGGTTCTCAACCTTTTTGAATATTCTGATTTTGATTTTTGATTTCCTATAGTTTAAGGAGACAAACAAGCAGTCGGTGACATTTCCATGTCTACCGACGCCCATAGACATCCGCATCGGGGCTATACAAATGAAAAATACATATGCGTTGCCCTCCTTCCCCCTCCCCTCACCAGGAGCCACCGTCTACTTACACACCGTAGGAAACGCGACAAGACAGCAGTCACTCACCGTCAGTACCGGTGGTGCCGCGGCCGGCCCAATTCGGCTGCATGCATATGCAGCATGGGCGGGAGAATCCCATGGACACGCCAATATTCGAAATGAAGTGAAAAAGTTTTTACTCAAAATAGAATTACAGAAATTACTTTTTGAACTTTAACAATTAAATCTACCGCCGGTTCAACCCTAGCCCTGTCCTGAGAAGAACCGGCGAAACAAACCCAGCGAGCCTCATGATGTGATGAGATGTAAAAGTAAAAAATAAAAAAATACAAATACATTTGCATATTATAAATGATATACAATTTCGTAATGTGATTATTGTTATAAAGGCTCACGCTGACAAATGTTTATTATTGTTAACTTAATCCCTCATTGTCTTAAATAAATTGTTTGGAAATGTAGATATGTTTATGCAAATTTATTACTTTATATCTGTATGTGAACAAACACTTGCGGATGTGTTTTGTTTTATTAACCTACGCTTATCGCTTCTACCCACATGTGGTTGGTTCCCTTGGGTTAGCCCATTTGTTGTTTGGGGATGGAAAGCATTTTTATGCTGGGTAGTATAGTAGTAGGTATACAGTAGGGGCAAACGAACAATCGGAGCCTTAAAATGATTATCTACGCCCATGGACATGCGCATGATCGTTATGCATGCGGTGCTCTCCTCCCGTCCAATGACCTCCGGCTGCTCACGAACCGCACGAAACGCGACAGCCTACCCGTCAAATTACGGAGGTACCGTGTGAGCGAGAGGTACCTCCCCGGTCGTGCCCACGCTCGTGAATAAATGATTCATTATTTTTATGAACACGAATTATCATGTTCATAAAATAATGAATTCATTATTTTTATGGACATGAATTATCATGTTCATAAAATGATGAATCATATATATTCACGTGAAGAATAGGGCAATTCATTTATATTAATTTTGTACTAATTACATACGTTTTGCATAACAATTGTAATCATTATCCTACTTCCTACTCGTAGATAAATAAGAACAAGATGTGTTCTTACTCCCACTAATAATATAAATCTTACATAGGGTTACTTTTTGGTCGCCGGCCGGTCGCGACTCGCGAGTCAGATGCCGTGGTGACCAAGAAATATGTTTATAACATGGGACAAAGTAATTATATGTAATTAGTTTTTAATTTTTTTCATTTCATAAATCGAATGTATTATTGATTCTGAGCCAAACCTGAAAATTTGGCGTTAGATAGCTGATAAAACGTAGATATTTTTAAGCATATCTGCCGAAAAGGTGCCATATTTTTTTTTTCAGATATCCTGTTTAGAAAAATGACTTTTTAAAGTTTATACTAACGTTTTTAACTTTTAATCGTCCACAATGACCTATTTAGTGAACTAACGTACGATTTTAGTTATTGAGGTCATTAAGCAATAAGCATCTTGTTATGCATGTAAAACATAAATAATAATAATGATAAAATTAACACATTTCAAAATAACCAGTTTAATAGACGAAAAATCAGCAATATTCTTAAAAAATACTAAAACACGAATATCTCAAAAACCGTTAGGTTTGGGGTAGGGTGTTTCATAGTGAAATCTGTCAGATATGGTGGGTACTATACACCCTTAACGGGAATAGGTCGACTTAACCAATAACCCTGTATAAAAGTATGCGTAGTTTTTCTGACTACTCATTTGGAGGTTTGGACTATGCGTTCGGAGTTTAAATATGTATGTAGTTGCGATAATATTCGTCTGTGCGTTTGCCCCAATGTAAAAAAGGACAGTAACTGTGACCGGTTTGTTATCACGTGTTGGAGTTGAAAAATGGTGTCAGAGCATTTTGAGTTGAATGTTAAATATAAATAATAATTAATAATAAATACCTAAAATGTTTGTATAATTTACTACGCCCCGCGGTTTCGCCCGCTTGTTTTGATCCCGAATTTTTTAAGATGAAAAATACTTTACAACATAATCTCAAACGTACTAAATGTACATAGAAAGTTTAATGAAAAGAAATAAAGCAATTCCGGATGAGATCGACCACAAACGCTATAATGCGAGATTTGCATACTTTGAGATATTGTACGATTGTAATAAAAATTACCTACATAACAAAATATGTAGAAATAGAAGAAGAAATGTAGGTGTTTTAATCAGGATAATATTTTGTTAATTTTTTAATACGTGTGTTACTTTGTAACACAACTACACTACATTACTACTAATTTACAAGTCAATTGCCATGACTACGTTGCAGTCGACTATCGCACTAGCACAACAGGGGAAGTCCCTCTGCCTCACTTATGTGACCACCTGCCACTTGCGTGAACTGCATGCAATTGGCAGGTGCATGCATCATTGCCGCATTTTTCTTACAGTTCGAGTGGTCCATACCTGAGAGGAATCAATGGAGTGAAGAAGAGCTACATAATCAGCATAACCTATAAGATATCTATGGGTATCGGTAGACAACAAAAGGCTCCACTTCAAAAAATTGAACAATTGCCCCCTTTTTCTTGAAAAATTTTCAATTAAAAAAAGGCAATTATACAACCGCCCTTGATGTGGTTATAAAGGAAATATTGTTACGACTCAGTTCTCATAAACAAACATTAATTTGCATAAATAATATTTACTCACGCATATATTATACGTTTAAATATAGTGAAGTAAGAGGTAGTGCCACACTGCATGCTTGCATGCAGTCGAATTGGGCCGGCACGACCGGGGAGGTACCTCTCGCTTACGCGAGACTGGCGTAAAGTGACAGCTGTGCTGTCGCGTTTCGTGCGGTGTGTAAGTAGCCGGTGGCCCATGGAGGTGGGAGGAGAAAGGAGGGCAGCGCATCTGTATAGCCTCTATGCGTATGTTTGTGGGCGTCGGTAGTCATGAAAATGGCTCCGACTGCTCGTTTGCCCTCCTATACCATAAAAACAAAAAAAATAGTGAAACGTAATATGTATATGAAAACATTATATCTTGTATTATCGTATATACGTGTACATTATATTTTAAATGTGCGAGTATCTGCGTCATATTATTGTTTTTTTGTCCTCCTGTTTTAGCACTAATTAACGAGGCCTGTGCTCAGCGCGGACAGACAGACATCCGCTATTGATATATAGATGCGTTGTCCTTCTTCCTCATCCTGCAAGGACCACCGACTTAACACACCGCATGATATGCGAAAGCACAGCTGTCACTTTACACCGATATCAAGCATGCGAGAGGGATCTGGCCCTTCGTGTCGGCCCAATTCGGCTACATGCATGCATGCAGCATCGCACTACCTCTTACTAAATGGATGACTATGATGATCCTACTAATATTATGAATGCGGAAGTCTGTTTATAGGCTTGTTATTCCTTGACATATAAAATACTTAACTTACTAGGTTGAGTACAGATATAGACTACTCCGTGGCATAAAATAATTGTTTCTTCTTCTTATAGAAAAAAAAATAGTCCCTGTGTGATATCAGGATTTTAGGCGGAGAAATCCGCAGGACACAGCGAGTGCCACGACAGTAATACATCCCTTTATATGTGTGTCGGCGCCCTGATTTGTCACACATGCATAGAATGTCACAAATAGCCGAAACCTGTACTTTTAATCATATAGTCAGAAGTAACACATTCTCTGTAATTGAAATGACTTCATTTATACCCGCATAATGTCTAACTTAGGCACTAGGGCGCACGATATCAATATATTACGTAGTAGTTTATGGTTAACCATAGATTAGATACTGGAGAGAGGGAACAACGTGACAGGAGGACCACGGAGGACTTGTGACAGCTCGTAGCTTGTCCCAGAGGAGAGGGCTGCAGATTGCCCCAGAAAACATTTGATTTTCTTTTTTTCTGTCACGCAAAAAGTACTGTAGAGATTTAAATGAAATTTGGCATTTGAAAATAAAAATAGATGTACCTGTAATAATAGGTACTTTATATCCCGAAAAATGAATGGTTCCTTGATTTTTGGGTTCATGAACGGTCGCTATTACCAAAGTGTAAGTACCTATTACCAAACTATGTTTGTAAGAATTAAGTGTTGTCAAATATTAGCTTCTTACCGAGCCCGCAACCAGTGTAGTATACATATTACCTTCATCCAAATATAATCACGAATGGTTAAATCAGTGCCGATAACATATCGATATGAACAGAGTAGGTATCTACAGATGGCTTACTATTTTTCAACTCAAAATTGGGTTACTACCACCGTACGTATTACTGAGAAACTGAACGCCTTTAGATTTTTTCATCGTATAGGGGTGCAGTTGAGCAGTCGGAGCCATTTTCATGACTACCGACGCCCATAGACCGCCGCATAGAGGCTATACAGATGTGCTGCCCTCCTTTCTCCTCCCACCTCTATTGGCCAGCGCCGGATTAAGCTCTGGCGGGGCCCGGGGCTGGAAGTAAAAAAGGGGCCCCTTTATGGGCACAAAAATGATCGTCATAATATATCATAATAAGAATTGTATAATTACTTGTATTTTGATAACCAAAAAAAATAACATATTCTTAATGCCCATAACTATAGGTGCTGCTTATATAAGCTTTATAAGCTTTCTCGTATTGCTGAAGTATTTCAGTATTACCTTCCGGTAATTTACAATTATGTAATTGAAATTAAGTGATCTAGAGAAATAATTTTAGAACTCAGTAGCTTTTAACAAACTGCCGCAAGCAGATATATACCTACTTATTCAACAAGTTGCCTTTGTTTGTCAAAGTAATGTAAAATGCTTCCCTATCTGCGCAGTGGTAGGTAATTTTGTGATGCCCTTTTTAAAGAAGTTCAGAAAGTTACAAACTCGTCAACGGCATTTGATACTACTGTATTTTGAGCAGTTTAGAACTTTTCCCTGCTAACAAGTAGTCCAAATTTTGGAAAATTTGGAGAACGGCGATGATGCAAAACTTCTAATAACGATCCCGATAATTATTTTCTCCAGGAGAAAAAGATCACGTCGACGCAAAGAACATTTTAGTTACCGCGCGCAAGCTACCCTCGATTTCAGAATCGCGAGGAGAGGGAGCTGTCTGTCGGTGTGTTTGACCATTATAATAATAGTTAAATTAGTTATTATAATCTCTCTCATATCGGGGTTCATGTCTTTCAACCGAGAGAGAGATCGATACCCCTTTCGACCCCAAGCTGCCCGACGAAAAATCATAGCAATCAGATGAAGCAGTATTGGATTTCTCTTCGTTTAGCATTAATGTAGGTCCGAAAGGAACTCTGCCGCTGCCACCTTGTCGTGGTTGGTGGGCTTGCGAGCCTCTATGATCCCCAAGGGTATGCAGGGTGGGGCCAGCTAAGATGGGAGAGCCAAGATTACGAACAGCTTGACTCGGGGTACTGTCCCGTCCCTCTGAATCAGCAGAGGGCGGCGCGGATTGGAATGAGCCGCAGGGGTTTAGTCGATATTGCATTAGCAAATGTCGAGGCCGACATAGGCCTAACGGCCACCTGGGCTCCTAGGTATCATACCCAAATGTATTCCCTGCGTCAGCAAAAAAAACCAGGTCCGAAAAGAAAGAGAAGCTCAAAGCTACCACAGTAACTTAAAGAAATTCTGTTGTGCTATGTAAGGTTAAGCGTTGAAGTAAAGCAGCAGCTTGTAAGATAGAGGTACCTAAGGGTGCCAGAGATTAAAGAATGATATGATGCCACCATTTTGTCCAGTTCCTCGCAGTGTTGTTTGGTAATAACATGTGATGAACAGTACAAACGACAACACTCTACAACCAATCATTTTGGACTTTGTTTTTCATCAGAACATGAGTCGAGCCAATACGATAATCGCTTGCTTTATTCAAAAATTATTTTATTTTTCGTCACAAGTGACAACGTGGTTTAAAATGCCTTCGCTTCTGGGCCCTGCAAATTGCAGTTTTTTTTTATACTGGATAGGCTTGCGTTTGACCACTATCTCACCTGGTGGAAAGTGTATACTTGGCCGACTATGAAGCACGCTTGCCTAGAAGGTTCATTAATTCACCCTCGAAGTAAAGATTTCCAGGTTGTAGCCTTGTAGGTGTGAGAGAATACAGACGCTGGTAGAATTGGCTTTTGTTCGAATTTTAGGGAGATAGGAATCTTTTTTACTTAGCCAGATTCACCCAAACGGAAGATATATTTGGGTGAAATTGGCAAAGGAAAAAGCTTCTTGTCGTAACGATAATAATTGTTGTGGTATATAGTGTCGTTACATTCTAGAATCGCCTGTTTTTTGTATTGTGAACTGCGATTGTGACAACTTCAAAGTTCTTTCTTCAGATTAAAATTCTCTAGCCTGAAGTCTTCAAACTGCATTCCTTCTATGCCGCAGCTGAATGCACTTAACAACCACTTATTAACCATTAAACAAGTGTTTAATTTAAAAAATAGACTTCAAAAAGTACCTATACAAAAAATTTAATTTAAAAATTTTGTATGGTTTAGGTTGCGATATATTATTTTTATGCATGTAATGGTTGAGATGTAATGCCTTTCTGTCTCACAATTTATCGTACATTTAATATTGAAAAATAATGGATAATTATTGCAATAATTTGTCCTTGTTGAATTTGAAATCTGATTAAACTGACTTCATGAATCAGAAGACTGTCCGGCTGCCATACTTAGGTATATTTTTTTATTACTTTTAATATCTGACAATAAGTTTTCTTGACAAATGGGGCCCCCTTGACTCGCGGGGCCCGGGGCTATAGCCCCCCCTAGCCCCCCCCTAGATCCGGCGCTGCTATTGGCTACTTACTCACCGCACGAAACGCGCCGGCACAGCTGTCTTCTCACGCCGGTCTCGTGTAAGAGAGGTACCTCCCCGGTCGTGCCGGCCCAATTCGGCTGCATGCAAGCATGCACTGTGGCACTACCTCTTACTAAAAATTCAAGCTTATTGTATTTCCTAGGCATTTTATTTGGTGCCTATTTGGTCATCCATATAATGTAACTATTTTAACGGTCTACATTTGGTGTACATTTTGTGATCCCTAAGTTTCAGTAGCCGCGGTCAAAAAACTTTGGTGTCAGAGGTCCTGATGTCATAGTTATTCGAAGTCTAGATAGATATTTTAGTGTTCTTGCTGCTATCAGCAACATATATCTAGGACACTGTATACCTACGCCTCGAGTCTCACACACCACCAGGCCTAAGGAGTGGAATTTAATTTTTTTCCAGCTTTTATATATAATTTTTTATCTTGCTGTTTTTTGTGTTGTGTGAATAAATCCATGGTTTTAAGATACCGAAATTAATTGATTCAACTATAGCATTCTACAGCCACCATCCTGTATATAATATTAAACCAGTAGGTAAAAAGCTTTTTCTACAGAAAAGGATCAAAAATAATCATACATTTACTGACTGCTAAGTAATTGTAAACATTCGTAACAGGGGAGGTGCGTGCCTTCTCGGAATACGTGGGTGCAAGGCATAATATGTATAGGCACTATGATGGATTTTTTAACAATAATTCCAGCTTGTTCCGTAGATTTTGTTTATATTTATATAAAAAAAATATTATAAATCCATATCAGTTATCTGTATATATAAAACTCAAACGTGACATAGCCAGCTATCAACGCACAGCCCAAACCACTGGACGGATCGGGCTGAAATTTTGCATGCAGGTAGATATTATGACGTAGGCATCCGCTAAGAAAGGATTTTTTTTTATTCATCCCCTAAGGGGGTGAAATAGGGTGTTGAAATTTATAACGGTTTTTTAGAAATTAAGCGCGGGCGAAACCGCGGGGCACAGCTAGTTATACATATAATTACATTCGTATTAGATAGATGTCTATGTGGATATTTTATTTAGCCTATTGGGTGTTTACCATAAAATCTAAAGACATCAAGTCCATAATAGTGTAGGCTATAATAGGGAAACTATTCCATCGAAGTTTTTCCATCGATTTCCAAAAAAAGAATAAGCGTTAATGGAAGGCAGTTTGAAAACAAAATTACTGTTGAAAGCAAAGCAAAGCATTAAAGGCTCAAGGTGATTTTCCCGCGTGTACATTACGATCACATTATTTCGCCATAAACCAGTAGACCCGAAGGGAGGAACGGTAGGAACGCTCCATCGATGTCGAGGCCGATGGTTGATCAACCAGAGGAACTCGTCTCCTTTCAAGGTCTCCAGCTTACTTTCATTTAGGTACGCTTTATATCTTCTATAGATGCGATTTAAGCATTTTTAAATTGACTATAAAAAGTATCAAAAATAATATGCAAAACCAAAGACAATTTTCAAATTAAAAATAATATAAGTATTCGAAATTCAAACTTTTAAAAATTCAAAAATGGACTCACAACGACAACAGTCTTTGAAGTGTCTCCTCACTACACAAAAAGTACAAAAACAGCACACACAAACAAATAAATACGAGAATATCGAGAGCAGTTCGCGCGTGCGGAGAGGTCCGCCAGACACTGTCACCGACCGGCTACTGACGGCAGCTGCCCAGCTGCACTCCGCGCGAGATGCGTACGCGCAGCACAGTCGCTTCCAAACCACAGATCTCTAAATGACTGGGTGGCTGATGCATGGGTCCATTCCCTCAGTTCGGCGGAACAGATAATTTAGTAAAAAGTTCAAATGGGCCGGAATTTTCTTTTGCGCTAAATGGTGGGTCACCCTTATAAGGAATAATTTATATTAGAGCAATTGTCAGCGCTTCATTATATCTCACAGACTACACAGGTATATCTAGTGATGTGGCAACTAATTTGAACGTAATCGCGAAATAATCTTCAGAGCATTTTATATGTATTCAAAATTATGACCCATCAGAATATGAGCAATCGTAGATGCGCATGTACATTGTACAGTCACAAGCAATAGCAACACTTAAGTACCATGTCATATTTAGTATTTTTGAAATTCCACATTATTGCTTGGACTTGTTAAAGAAAGTGATTGTGACGAGGTACTGAATTGTATACATATTATTGCTACACAACACTCATTATTGTAGTGCTAGCTGATATATAGAGATCAGTGTTCCAAACACATTTTCCACGGGTGTTCATGTTAATTTTTTTACAACGGAAGCAAGGATTTAACCGTGAAAATATAATATTAAGATTGACAGTTCATTGCAAACGCCATAAAACGAAGGTGAGCAGAGCAGTACCTTGAAGGTGACGGTGGCTATGGTGCAGAGATGGGAAGAGTGACGACCTCTGCAAACATTCAGCACATTGGTGACGTAACAATTAGATCGATGTATTCAATGCAGCAGAGTTGCAGTCGGTTCAGGAACTGCGTGGGAAAGAGCACATTATTACGTGTAATCTTGATGGTAAAGTGACTTTGCAATAAGAGGCGAAAATATCAAAAAATTTTTTATACATAGTTTTTTTTTTTTTTTATTAGTTTTGGTTATACATAGTATTGTGTTGTTATGGCTGATCTAACTCTTTTTGATATTGAAAATATCTACTTAAATAGAATAAGTCGTTTTAACGGCATTTGTCGTTGTGTTGTTTTTGGTATCCGATGTGTGACATAAAGCATTCTCTGTGACAATGATCTTCACCATTTTGTAGTATTGCATTCAATTCAACTCGCTCGATCCAGGTAGAGGCTTAGGAGGGCTACAGCCCCAGACCCCGTAAGGCCTTAGGGCAAAAAGTTAATTTTTGTGCCCATATAAGGGTCTCCAAGCCCTGTGCAATGCTAGAGCTTAGTTCGGCCACAGATTAATAAACCGTTCGGCGCTGCTTGTATTTATTTTTTTATTTTTATTTTTATCTGTAAGACACTACATTTTGAGTTGCTATTAGCGTTCATAGACACATCACTTTCTGGTCCGTTGATTTGAGGAATGACAATGTTTTTTTTTTTGAAAATACTCTTGAGAATGGTATATCAACAATGAACTTAGTCGGCTGAGGCCAACAAATAAGAGCACGAAAAAACAAGACGCGTAGTTCGGGCATCCGGAAGTAGCGGCCAATGAAATCAGGCAAGATGTGGAAATCCGTGACATATACAATATTTATATATTTTATTCATATGAATAATTAATTTTTATCCTTAGAATATTTTATGCATGCATATGTTACGACCAAAGTCAAGATTATACTTAGCCTGTCACGAAAAAAAAACAGATAATGAATCAAGAAATCACAGATGAACCGAGGCTTAAATAAGTTGAAGTGAATCGGTCCTTTGACAGATGTCTTCTGAAAAACTACGACGCAACGCAAAACTAGACCACTAATAAATAGTATAGCGCAATTGTACCAGATTCTCTTATTAATAAACATAGATTAACTTTATGCAATCTTTAACATCTGTCAAATTCCATACTGTTTAATGTTTATGTATTTATTATTATGGAATAT
>LUGF01054658.1:55354-65709 GCA_001625245.1 Calycopis cecrops | reverse complement strand
TGAATGAGCAGTCAGAACTATTTTGCTGACTACCAGCGCGCACGGTTATCCGAGTAGAGGTACAGATGCGTTGCCCTCCTCTCTCCTTCCATCTCCATGGTCCACCGGAAACTCACACACCGCACCACTGACGACGGCAGCGAAACTACGCCGTATCTTGTGAATGAGAGGTACCTCCCCGCTCGGGCCGTCCCAATTCTGCCCCAATGCAGCATATTATCACTACCTCTTACTAAATGTAATTATACATAGGTATGTATGGTAATTTATTTCATTGCATTGTATGTAAATGACTACGCATCTTAATATCCTTGAGGCTGTTTGTAGATTTAACCGACAAAATTATAAAATATGTGTGTGCTTTACACTACACGACTGAAGTAAAACTTCTAACATACACGAAACATACGCGGCCATGAGAGGGAGTGAGCTCTTTCTTGTTCCTTAAAAAATACCTTTATGAGATACTTTAATGTAAAAATAAAAATGTATTTGCATTAAGGCTAAAATCAGATTTGGAGATATCGATTACGATATAGAATAATAAAAATTCTACTTTTTATCTCGAAAAATAAATAGACCTTTTGGTATCAAAAGCCGAACAATCGGGTCATCAGAAAACAGCTGTTCCAGTGACACAGCGACAACACCAGAGGTTTCGCAGGTGCATTGTCGCCCTATAAGATATGAATAAACTGTTGAAGATAAGAATATTCTTGAAGATCCCTAGGATTTAATGTTCTATCGATGGATTTGGCTGGTGAAGATAGAATTTTGACATAAGTTCCATACAAAATGTGCCAAAATTATATCTCCAATAGCCATCACCACCATCAATCATACATAGAATATTAGAAATAAGTCACATCGGTCAGGAAATAACAAGGACAGCAATTATTCGTCTTAAAATCAGTTTGCGATCTTAAGAAAACTTAAAGCAGCTCTTTAAGCTGTGGAGTAAAGGTAAATCATAATCATCTAAGATAGATAGAATAAAAATTTGAAAATTATCAAAGTATTATAGATCCGGAAATAACACGGACATCAACTAATACCTCTGGAAATAAGTTCGCGAACTTAAAGAGCACGGATTCGGGACATCGATATGAATTTAAATTTTTTGATACAAAGAGGCTGACTACCTGTCTTTTCTTGGTTACTACCGACGCCCATAAATATCCGCAACGAGCTCGTAAAGGGAACTCACCTTCTCCATCTGCGGGCAGTCTTTGACGTGCGTGTCCCTGTGCTTCCTCTGTATCCACGCGCCGCATCTCAGCGGGCACTGCTCCAAGATGCTGCCGCACTGCTTCAGGTGGTTCTAGAAAATTCCTACTTTTTATTGCCAATCTTAATAAGATAGATGTTTTGGCATGCAGCCGAATTAGGCCAACACGACCGGGGATGTACATCTCACTTACACTATACCGATGCAAGGTGAAGAATTGGAGGTATTCATCTGCTCGTTTGCGGGAGTAACCTAGGAGGGAGGAAGATGGAGGTGTGGATGTCTATGGGCGCAGGTAGTCATGAAAATGTCTCTAACCTCTCGTTTGCCCCTTTATACTATACTTCATATCAGTCAACTTCCGCTAAGACTTTCCCTTCATCTCGCAAAGTCCGCTAAGACTTTCCCTTCATCTCGCTTACACTATACCGATGCAAGGTGAAGTATCCCATTGGAGATATTCATCTTGATCTATGGTTGTAGGTCCATAAGGCCCTGACTGCTCGTTTGTGGGAGTAACCATACAGACACACACAATACCTGCGTAGTGACTACTGCGTTGTCGAGTTTCGTGCGGTGTATACGTAACTGGTGGCCCATGAAGGAGGAATGGGGAAGGAGGTCTACGCATCTGTATGACCTTTATGCGGATGTCTATGGGCGTCGGTAGTCGTGAAAATGGTTTCTATGTTAGCCCCCTATACTATAAAAATGTTAATGAAGTTACTATTGTGTCATCGTGTTAGACTACGTTACAAAACTCACGTAGTCTAACGTTGTTGTAACTGTGACTGTGAATTTCGAGCAGAAGCCTTTCTCCGAGTACTGACGTCCAAAAACATCCGCACAATGTTGAGCTTTCACCGCATATGTCATACACGGTACCCAAGCCAACAATATAGCCATTCCTTCAAGCCTGTATTGTGTGACAGATGCCGCCCCGATCGTGCCGGGCTAGTAAAGCTGTAATGCTCCATGGCTCTCTTATTATGCTTACTATTAGATATTATGTGAAATAAATGTACACTATAATAAATAATACCGGACGTAAACAAGAAAGAAATTTATTTGATCGAATATGGATAGATACAAAATGGGTGTTTCAAATAGTAAGAGTTTCCAACATGTTATGCTCTTTCAGAATACAAATAGGTATTATATTACAATATGTACTAATTAATATATTTATTATTTTATTTTAATTGATTAAAAATATTTTATTTCACGATTATCGTCATTCAATAACGATTGTATAGTTCATCCTATTAATATTATAAATGCGAAAGTTTGTATGTTTGTTTGTTTGTTTGTTTGTTTGTTCACCTTCACGCAAAAATTGCTGAACCGATTGTCATGAAACTGCTTAATCGATTGTTGGCACACACATAGAGAGTAATTTGGATTAACATATAAGATAATTTTTATGTGGTTAGTAGTAGTTACTAGAGGCTAAGCTACTACTTACTAAAACATTAAACAAAACTTTCGGAGCGATGGTATTTTGCTGATGCATAAAGTAAATACATATTGTGCAATGTGCAACTCGTCGTGATGTTTTGCTGAACTAGCAACATACATTGTACTCGGCGTACGCGTATGTACGCCGAGTCGACATAATATAAGTAATTACCAGGTCTAACAGCTAGGTACCTAATAGACTGGCCGCGTGTCAGGTCACAGTCACACATCTTGCCAATCAGATTTGTCTGTACTTTTTTATAGTATAAAAGGGCAAACAAACGCCCAAAGACAGACAAGAGGTTATACAGATGCGTCGCCCTCCTTACTCCTCCATAGGCCACCGGCTACTAACACACCACACGAAACGCGCTAACATCGTGTTAGCGAGAGGTACCTCCCCAGCCGCATCGGCCCAATTCGGTTACTTGCATTCTTGCAGCTTGGCTCTTACTGCACAACATCTTCATAAGAGGGACTTAGGGCTCAAGGTAAATGCTCAACATCAGGATTAGACATGTGAGTCATTCCAGCCACCCAATTTCAGCTAATTGAAATTTGTTTATTACTAACTGGCGCCTGCGACTTCGTTCGCGTAGCGTAGTTGTATTATAATCAAAGTGTTATTGTTTGTTTATAGTGTGCCGAAATTCTGATTTCCCGCAGGACTGTGCGATTTTACCGCAGTAAAAAGCGTTTTTGATGTTGACCATAGCTTAGTATCTATACATTACAAAAAGTTTCATTCCTCCATTATCGGTGCTGTGACATTACGGCGTTATCATGAGATACTTCCCCGGTCGCGGCAGCCCACCGTGCAATGCGACATCTCAATTTTGAGCGAGAGGTACGACGGTGCTCGTTCGTACCAAACCAATTCAACTGCAATCCAGTTTAGCCCATCACAGACGCAGCTGTAATACATATTAATTATACCGTGCTGTAATATATGTTTTGTATAGTAAATATATCGTAATAATATGCCTTACTATAATTTATATTAATATTATAGCCCCGGCTTAACACTAACGCGCGCCGAACTGATGATAATGAATATACAATACACGCGTTTTTTGTCAATAGACAATATTTAACAATGCCCAGCAACCAGGCAGGGAAAATGCTTCGGCTAATTATATTTTTTGTTCGGTTTAACGAGTTCCGAGTTACATCGTTAATGTTTTAACATTGACGTGTAGGATTAGGAAATCGGCGCTGAGCTGTTATCCGTCGCCCTTGGACGGTGCTACCGTTAAGGCCGTAACAAGTTTTATTAATAAAGCGACGCATCCAAGTGTCCCGGCTGGTCTTTGATCGATATGGAAGTAGTTTGAACTAGCCGTCAGTGGATGGGAGAAGCTACAACCCATCCAAAATGGAAGTCTAATGAGGAATCCAATGAACCTATCCCCAACAGTAGATGAAAAGTTAGAGTTATTGCTTTTTACCCAATTGCATTAGAAGAAAGCTACCTCTGATTTACGTATTAGCTATGCCCCGCGGTTTCACTCGCGTAAAATCTGTCCCAAAAAAACTACCATTTATTATGTTGGGATACCAAGTAATTTTGTTATTCTAAATATTTGTGCCAAATTTAACTGAATCAGATAAGTCGCTTTTGAGTGAAAAACTAAAAAAAAAATTCAAAAACTTTCGCAATTATATTGCATATACGGATGATGTCCGAAATAAAAAGTTATTTATTTTATTTTGTTTATTATGTTAGTAAGATTGATTGTTGTAGTTTGTAGAGTTTCAGAGAATTTTCAATATTATAATATTTTTTTACATTTATTTTATCTTAGGCGTCTATAAAGCGTCAATTTAAGTAACCATAATACAAATTCAGGTTCATCAGGGCCATTATAATTAAGTCAACTTTATTTACTTCAACGAAACTAAAAGTATACTCGTAACATTTATATATGTCACCGTAAGATTGTAAAAACCGGAAGATTACAAAATAACTCGGAAGATTGTAAACTATCGGAAAATTGTGAACTGTACTAATCATTTACAATTTAACACATTATTTTTCGTTAGTTTATAATGTTCCCGGAGCAAACTGTAAAATTTACAGTTTACAATTTTCCGAGTTATTTTGTAATCTTCCGGTTTTTACAATCTTACGGTGACATATACAATACAAGTTCTGGCGGTGAAGCCATGAGATATTAATGAACAATAATAATTAAACAATATATTCGTATGAATATGCATAAATAATGCGCAAAATTTAAATCGAATTTAAAACCAGAAATTTATATAAACAAAAAGAAGTATAAATGCGAAAATTTGTCTTTTGCACAGATAAAAGTAGGTACGTAAAAGAATGAAAGTAGGTTGGATATTTTTATTAATTTCGTTTATTTGTAATGCTAGCTATACTATATTTATACTATAAATAAACTGCTAGTATGGACTAATGAGCTAGCAGTTTTCTTGCGAGTATAACCAAAAAAATGCCTAAAAGTATATTGGGAAATTCAGTGCGAGCTAGACCAAGCTTATTATGTTGCAATGCAGCAATTACACTTAATGTCACTTGCTCAAAAGAATACAATAACTGTGTAAAGGTGGGCCTCAGTATTTCTGGACCGATACGACCTAGGGATTTTCAAGAAACGAGCTTATTCTTTCCTCAAATGTCGGCAACGCATCTGTTAGACCTCTGGTGTTACGGATGTCTGTGGGCGTTGGTGATCACTTTACATCAACGCAACTGCTCGTTTGCCTCCTTCGCTATTAAAAATATGCCAATAGGCAGTGTTCAAAGAACGGACTCCTGACCAATTAAGAGCTGTTATTTGCATCAGCACTTCGAAGACGTGAGGTGATGATTGTCGGATGCAAATATTATGTATTATATATTATTATACATGTACTACCCACGCTCCGCGATTTCGCCCGCACAAGTTTCGATCCCGTGGAAATATCGAGATAAAAATGTTGGCCGATTCTCAGACCTACCCGTTGTCTAGCCGTTTCATAGGAACACCTACTTCTTTCCAAACGGTAACTAACACTGTGACACGAGAATTTTATACATACAGAGATAAATATTCGAATATTATAAAATTTATGAAAAAAAAACACGTGGTTGCATTGACTTGTACATTTATTCGGTATGTCTTCATCAGATATAGTGACCGTGGTACGACCTCGGGAGTGTATACTTTGAAACAAAAAACTATTTTGAACATCGGCGCCCAATTGACCACGGAATCACGTAACATAAATACAAAAAACATACAAGTCCTCGGCTTTAGTCAGGGTTAGAATAATGAAACCAACCCACCACAAATGTTCAAGCTCATCAGAGACAATTTTCGATAGTCTTGATGATATTGAATTGATAGTATTGTTATCTTGGTTATTTATCGCTTTTACCTGCAGTTTGACTACCTCGTGGTCTAGTGGTAGACATGTTTAACCATAGACGCGAGACGCCGGGTTCGAATCCCAGGCCGGACCAAAAAGTAATATTGGGATTTTTCAATTACTAATGCTGAGTCAGGAAGTTGGCGGTGTTTCACCCTCGTGCCTCGGAGAGCACGTCGAGTCTGATTTCTCACCGGTCGTTTTGGACTGCCGCGTCCGGCCCATCGGAATATCAGAATAGCTAATGGAATAAAGTACCTAGTCTTGTGTAACTGTGTTGTGTAGCTGTAATTTGACATTTTTATTAGCTGCAGTTTCCCCATTTCAAACATCTCGTTGCAGAAGTAACACGCGTTGTCCTTCGCCTTATCACCAATCGTTGCACTCATTCTGTCCAACCGTCTGGTCCAAAGCGCACAACACCTAAACCTCGACCCTATTGTCAATGATTTGCGTACATTTTTCAACAAAACACTATCACTGAAAAACTATCACATAAAAAAAATCTAACTATCACAGAAAATAATCCAACTAACACACCAAAAAATCTGTGTAGAATACAGGCGTTGCTCGTTGCGAACTCGCGCAGACCTCTGCCCACCTATTTACTGTGATGATTAACTTGATATCGCTATCGTGATATGTGATACCGTGATAAGAGCGATAACCATAAAGGGTACCATACCATAAAGGGGGACCCCTTACCCCCAAAATACTATCTTGGCAACGTAAGTAAATCCATTTTTCTTATTCATACATACAGATATTAAACCACCGAATGAAACACGCGATGGTGTTATATGTAACCGTGAAACATTGCATTGTATCGAATGGTTTCGAACGATTTTTTTAATATAACGAGGTTTTCCACTAGTCAAGATCACTACATCATAATTGTTTGGAAGACTTGCGACAGTTCCACAACCATCTTATTTGTGCGGAAACGACGCAGCAGGACCCTGACCGACTTTTGTTCACATTTGAGCGATGTTAATTATCGATGGCGAATAGTTTGTATATTATTAACACTCGGATATACATTTATATTTATATTGGGACCTTGGAGTCGACCCTGGCGTGGCCTGGCTTTACCAATTTGTGTACAACTATGTACATTAATAATTCATGATCGTCTCATCGTCATTAACAATCACTGTTTGACCTCTGTAGTCTGTACGTCTGGCGTGGAAGATACCAATGGGTCGTACTGCAGGGTCTTTTATTAACCAGGCCTATCTCGTGTATGCAATTCAATGACTGAATTCTTCCTTTTCGTCTGTGAAATCTGAAACTCAATTAAAGCAAAATTTGTCTTTATCTTTAAAAATATATAAAATATATATTTTTGGCTTAAAGCCCTACGACTTTAAAGGATCAAAGTATATTATTAATGTAAGTATGATAAAAGTATATATTGTATTGTTACTAGCTGCGCCCCGCGGTTTCACCCGCGTAACTTTCGATCCCGTGGAAATATTGGGATGAAAAATAGATATTGGCCGATTCTCAGACCTACTCAATGTGCTCACAAAATTTCATGAGAATCGGTCAAGCCGTTTCGGAGGAGTATGGCAACGAAAACTGTGACACGAGAATTTTATATATTAGATTAACGTTAAGTTAATGTTCTCATACGATTTGCAGAAGACGTTAAAAGGTGTTCTCATACGATTTGCAGAGAAGGACATCAAAGCATGCGAAACAGATGACCTTTGGCGGTCATATTCAGACTGGATCCAAAGGGGTGTAATGTGTTATGTAAAATCACTCGGAATTCAGAATATTTCTCGTGGAAAAGAGCGCCGTAAGGGTAGCATGTACATTTATTGAAGTATAAAGATATTCACTGTAATGAAACTATTTTAAGGGATTTTATCTCGGTTTATTTAAGTATTTTACAATGACGAGGTTTCAGAAGCTTTACAATTAATTAATTAAATCATTACAACTTAATTAATTAAATTATTACTTCGGGTCTTCGGTAATTTTAATAACTTATGACATCAGAACATGTCACCTCAATCCATCAGTGACCATAGTCGCTGTACAGCTTCCGAAACATCGAGATTGTAAAATACTTAAATATACCGCGATAAAGTCCGTTTTTTTTCTTTTTTTTATGACATAGGAGAGCAAAGGAGCAGCCGGAGCCATTTTCATGACTACCGAAGCCCACAAACATCCGCATAAAGGCTATACAGATGCGCTGCCCTCCCACCTCCATGGGCCACCGGCTACTTACACACCGCACGAAACGCGACAGCCCAGCTGTCACTTTATGCCAGTCTCGTGTAAGCTAGAGGTACCTCCCCGGTCGTGCCGGCCCAATTCGACTGCATGCAAGTATGCAGTGTGGCACTACCTCTTAGCAAAATAATATAATAGTTTTATTCCAATATATTGTAATATGCAAGATATTCATTGAAGTAGAACACCATTGAAAAATCTCAAACCATGAGTCTTATCTCACAACGCTCTTTATCGTAATACCAATACGTGTCTAGAGATTGCGCGATAAATTAAAAAAATGTGGGCAATACATTGGTAGTGGCACGCTGCATACATGCATGTTGCCGAATTATGCAACATGCATGTACTGCGCCATCCATAACCATGCCATTAGCAAGGGGTAGTGCCGCGCTACATGCAATGGGGCCGGCACTACCCGGGAGGTACCTCTCGCTTACACGAAACCCGGCAGTGACAGCAGTGCTGTCGCGTTTCATGCGCTGAGAAGTAATAAGCTTAGTAAGCTTATGGGTGGAGGAGGAGGAAGGAGGACAATGCATCAGCATAGAGGGTCCCCTCTATACGAATGTCTATCGGCGACGGTAGTCATGAAAAAGATTTCGATTGCTCGTTTTCCTCACCATACTACTACATTTCATACACACTACCCAGGAAATAGCACCACTTCTGGTGACTGCACTCTCGTTGACGCCAAGTTGTTATATTATTGATACTTTGATAAATTAATTGAAAACCTACCAGGAGTGGCGGATACTTAGTGAAAAAACAGTGTTGCAGATGTACTTACGCACATAAAGTAACATGCTTTGTTATTATTGTAGGAAGTAATTATTTGTAAAACGCCAACACGCGTATTTGCGTAAGTGCTAAGTATCATTTGTATAAATAAAATGAGTGCTCGCATATTCGACGCAACAGCCTTCGTGTGTGTGTGTGTGTAAGTGCCACGTGGTTAAATGTAGAGGTCGAACTTATGTCATATTCATTATCATAGCTAGATTATTTATTATCCTAACTAAATAATTAGTAACTAGATAATTAAATTGAGCTATGATAATTAATTACTAATTATCCTAGCTCGATAACTCAATATCACACCTAGATAATTCAATATCACACCTAGATAATTCAACATACTAGCTAAGTTATTCAATATTCCAGCTAGATAATTCAATATCCTAGGTAGAATATTCAATATCACACCTAGATAATTTACAATCCCAGCTAGATAATTCAATATCCCAGCTAGATAATTCAACATACTAGCTAGATGATTCAATATAGCTAGTCATAGCCACTAACAACCTCCTCTTTTTTACAGCAGGAGACAAACAAGAATTCGAAGCCTTTTGATGGCTACCGACGTCTTTGGTAATCCGCCCTATTGCCACGCATATGCCACCCTTCCCTCCCCCGTGTAATGGGCCACCAGCTACTCACGAAACACATAGTACGGGCATCGATGTTAGTCATAGCTGTCACTTTGCGCCGTTATCATAGCTTGGCACTCTTCTATCTTTCTTCTCACAAGAGACTGTCAAAAACTCAATAGCCTCTTTTGACGCGGGGTACTGCATCCGTTTGCCGGCACCGGCCCTGGGCGTGGTTCTGTACGATAGTGTAAACACCGCTTCGATGTAAGAGGTAGTGCCACGCTGGATTTGCAGCCGAAGGCCGGGAAGGCACCTTGCTCTCACGATACGAGTGTATTTAAGTGACTGTGCTATCGCGTTTGCTGCGGTATATAAGTATCCGCTGGTGTCATTTTATTAAACGAAATATCATTTAATAAATTATTTTTACATTCGGAGAGGTAAGGAGGAAACGCCTACACATTTGTACCTACGGATTTTTGGGAAGAGGTGTGCCATGCTGCATAGGAGGTAGTGCCATGCATAGTGCATGACACTACATTCTCCTATGCAACGGGACCGGCGCGGCCTCTTGCTCACTTGATACCGGCGTAAAGTGATAGCGTCGCTGTCGCGTTTTGTGCGGTTTGTGAGTAGCCGGTGGCCCATTGGGGGAGGGGGGGGGG
>LUGF01054658.1:32029-55335 GCA_001625245.1 Calycopis cecrops | reverse complement strand
GTCAGTAGTCATCAAAAGGCTCCGATTGCCCGTTTGCCCTCTTATGCTATAAAAAAAATAATATGTTGTAACTCAGCTTATGTACCTAACATTTAAAAAGCTTTAGGAAAATACCTTATACTCGTTAAACCGCTTGTACCACACAGCTAACAAGTTTTTAGTTAGTAGTTTAGGTTTCATTAAAAACCGCCGAGAGGATGAATGGAATGGATGGAATTGGAAAATGTGGGATTTGATGGAATTTCTATGGAATTAAAAAAAATCTGCCCATCCGGTTGACAGAACACACACACACACACACACACACACACACACACACACACACGCTTATTATAATATCAATAATGTATATTTCCAAAATATTCTTCATAATTCTCTATCTCAAATTCACCAAGTAAATCAATCAAAAAGGTACTCCTCTTTTTGCGTCGCGGGTACCTATCTAATCATATTATAATTGTAAAAAAATATCAAATAATTGTTCTGCCACTAGTTTTAAACCAGGAAGCACCTCAAAGTTTAATTCCATATAATACACTGAAACTGTATGGAAGAAGTAATTTAGTCCCAAGTTGCTCTTCCAATAATTTAATTATATTCACGTATTGGTATTACTGCCGTTCACCAAAATGTGTGTGGGAAACAATGATCTTAAATTTTCCTGTGGAAGCGAAGAAAGTCCCGATAAGGCTTCATTGGATTTATATGAGTTTTTCAGGTAGATCCATTAACTTCGGAGACTATTCAATACAAACAAACACATATTTCCTCTTTATAATAGTAGTGTAGATAAATTGATTTTCATTTCAAGAATTATAAGTACGCAATTATTTAGCAATTGTTTGTTGCTCGTAGGTATATGAATACAACATATAATATAACAGATCCTCTATTTTATCTCGCAGTCATCTTCAAATTGTCGGTTTTTCTTGTGTGAACATTTTTTGCGCGCTCGTTATTGTCTGTGGAATATTTGAATTAATTACTTTGGTTATTAAAATACGAGTCAGAGCTGCCCATATTGAATAACTTTTAAATGAACTTGGATTTCATTTAAAATAGATTCAACACGGATATTATATAAGTTACAAAAAATAAGGGAAAATGACGATTTTTCATCGAAAAAGCGCTGAGTACAAGGTGCAAAGCCGAATCGGGCCGGCACGACCGGGGAGGTACCTCTAGCTTACACGAGACCAGCGTAAAGTGACAGCTGTGTTACGTTTCGTGCAGTGTGTAAGTAGTCGGTGGCCCATGGAGGTGGGAGGAGAAAGTAGGGCAGCGCATCTGTATAACCTATATGCGGATGTCGGATGTAAGTATGTAGTTTAGTTTACGAGATAATGGGACACTGTTCGTCATTTTGACGAATGGTTAGCTTCTGTGTAGTATTTATTGCTTTGCCCTTGATATTGATTTTTTAATTTTTTTTGTAGTTATAATACCAATAGTAAATAATGGGTTGAAGGTTGATTTTGGCAGATGATTAAATTATTCGTGCGTTAAAAAATGATAATTGCGGCGAACATTGTTCATCTGTTAGTGAAAATGAAGATGGGTCGCTAATTGACGACGTGGTGAGTGATGCTCACGATGAACCTTCTGATGATGAAGAATTAGATACATGCAAGACGTGAAAGATTTGAAAATTTTAGAAAGCTAGAAAATGAGGAGGAGATACCATTGACTAAATGTGTGCACACATGTGATGCAACTGTAAGACCAACCGGTGACCCATGTACATATTCTATGGTTTGTTCAACATAGCCAATATCAACGCTTACATCATCTTTTGTCATATCTTAATTTCTGGAGGTAAGAGTAAGAGTAAGTAAGTGGTTTATGAAGGAATTGCATGAACAGAACGTTGGACCACGGCTAAAGAGCAACTTGAAACACGAATGACTTATAACGAAGTATAAAAGAAGAATTTAGAGGCATCTTGGGTTTGAACAATGATGGTTGAGATAAAGGTTATGGACAAGGTCAAGTTTCGACCGCTTCTGTTTCTGAAAGTTCTCTAACGTCTGCAATTACAAAAAAGAAAAGGCATCAATTTGTGATCGTACATGACATGACAAAAAATCAATGCAATAGTTGCAAAGTGGCCGTTTGCGGAGAACATACAATTGACTTTCGTCCAACATGCATCTAAAAAAATTTTGCTATTTCTTAATAATTTTTAATTTTAAGGTGTGTTTTTCAAGTTAAAAAGTAAAAATGAAAATAAATCAATTTAAAAGTTCCTAATATAGGCTATGTAAATCAAAGCGAATTTTTGATCTCAAAAATATATGTGCCATGAAAAAGCTTTGATTTATTATATTAAAAATTTTATAAATATTTTTTTTTCATAATTATATTTTATTTAGATCCTAAACTTAAAGATAAGAACAATAAACCAGTATAAATATATAGAAAAATATGAAAAAATAATAAAATAAAAAATAGTCGTCAAAAAGTCGAATGGTTAGCTTTTCAAGGTAGTTTATGAACGTTAGCTATCTAGGGTTAAGCTTCTAATGATATTTGATATACCTACATATAATATGTTATAATCAGTTGTTACAATTACGTACGATAGTAATATAGTTCAATGGTTATAGTCCTAAAATATTCATCCACTGTTTATAAGATTTAAAGCTGAATAGGTATTCAGAGACCTTCATGAAATTTTATCATAGGCTTGCAAACAGATGAACCATGCATGCAGCTACCAGTTTTTTTACTAAGCAAATATACCAGACCTTCCATATAAAATATTGTGTATAATTAGTAAAATATGTGAACAAAAATTAAATTCTAAATCTAAACATAAATGAGTTTAATTTATAGCTAGAATTTATCTTCATAAAGTGAATATTATTTAATATTTTAGTTGACTTGGCTTGTTGAACAAAATATGGTGACAAATATTTACAACATGTATTAATTTTTTTATGATTTATTTAAATTCCTAAAAGCATTATGTTGCAAATAGCTTAAAGAACGGAATGTTGATGAATTTATATATTATATATTCTAATGCAATATAATATATGTAATATTATGATGAGTAAATATTGTTCGAATAAAAAGTTAAAAGATACCTTTGTAGGTATCCATTTTCATACCTACAGAATATACACAGAAATTTTCATAAAAATAGGTCAATACATTTTCGGGGAGTCGGATTACAAACACTGTGACATGATCATTTTATATGTACATTAGATTTTGGCTCATTTTGCATTAAGATGTAAAGAATTCTATGTACACAACGTTTTAATCACTTATAATATTTACTCATAACACGCTGACCTAATATTGACAAATAAAAACCCGTCAATAAAATACCTCGTTATCGCTCTTATCACGGTATCACATATCACGATAGCGATATCAAGTGAATCATCACAGCAAATAGGTGGGCAGATGCCTGCGCGAGTTCGCAACGAGCAACGCCTGTTTTTTTACACAGATTTTTTGCTGTATTAGTTGGATTATTTTGTGTGATAGTTGGATTTCTTATGTGATAGTTTTTTAGTGATAGTGTTTTGTTGAAAAATGTGCGCAAATCAGTGACAATAGGGTCGAGGTTTAGGTGTTGTGCGCTTTGGACCAGACGGTTGGACAGAATGAGTGCAACGATGATGGGTGATAAGGCGAAGGACAACGCGTGTTACTTCTGCAACGAGATTTTTGAGATGGGGAAACTGCAGGTAATAATAATGTCGAATTACAGCTACGGCGGCCGTCTCTATATAGACGAGTCATCTGCGCAGGAAATATTATATTCGATGGGCCGGCCACGGCAGTCCGACACGACCGGTGAGAAATCAGACTCAACGCACTCTGCGAAGTACGGGGGTGTAACACCGCCAACTTCTTGACTCCGCATTGTTATAGTAAATGAAAAATCCCAATATTACTTTTTGCTCCGACCTGGGACCGGCATCTCGCGTCTACGGTTAAACATGCGTGCCTACCACTAGACCACGAGGTAGTCCAACTGCAGGTGAAGAGATAAATAACCAAGATAACAATACTATCAATTCAATATCATCAAGACTATCGAAAATAGTCTCTGATGATCTTGAACATTTGTGGTGGGTTGGTTTAATTATTCTAACCCTGACTAAAGCCAAGTCACTTTATTCCGACATCAAAAAATGAGGAGGATCTTATTTAGATTGTATGTTTTTTGTATGTATGTTACGTCAATTGGGCGCCGATGTTCAAAATACTTTTTTGTTTCAAAGTATACACTCCCGTGGTCGTACCACGGTCACTATATCTGATGAAGACATACCGAAGAAATGGAGAACAAGCCAATGCAACTACGTGTTTTTTTTCATAAATTTTCTAATATTCGAATATTTATATATTATGTATAAAATTCTCGTGCTACAATGTTAGTTACCGTATGCTATACATGCATGCATATTCTCATGAAATTGTGTGTGCACATCGGGTAGGAATCGGCCAACATCTTTATCTCGATATTTCCACATCGCGAAATCGCGGACCCCCGCTAGTATATGTATACGCCCTCTAGTATATAATATTTGCATCCGGTAATCATCATCTCACGTGTTCGAGGTGCTGATGGAAAGAACAGCTTTTAAATGGTCAGGAATCCGTCCTTTGAACATTGCCTAACGGCATATTTTTTTGTATAACATAGGGGTAAACGAGCAGTTGGGTCACCTGATGTAAAGTGATCACCAACGCCCACAGACATCCGTAACACCAGAGGTCTAACAGATGCGTTGCCGACCTTTGAGGAAAGAATAAGCTCTTTTTTTGAAGATCCCTAGGTCGTATCGGTAAATACCGAGGGGGGAATTTACACACTTAATTGTATTCTTTATAACCACCTGCAAGTAACGTTGAGTGCATTGCAGCATTGCAATAAGCTTGGTCTAGCTCGCAATGAATTTCCCAATATACTTTTAGGCATTTTTTTGGTTTTACTCGCCAGAAAACTGCTAGCTCATTAGTCCATACTAGCAGTTTATTTATAGTATAAATATGGTATAGGTAGCATTATAAATCAACGAAATTAATAAAATTATTCAACCTACTTTTACTCTTTTTTTTTGTACCTAGTTTTATCCGTTTAGTCTTTTGTATTTATACTTCTTTTTGTTTATTTATATTTCTGGTTTTAAATTCGATTTAAATTTTGCGCATTATTCATGCATATTCATACGAATATAATATTGTTTTATTATTATTGTTCATTAATATCTCATGGCCTCCCCGCCAGATCTTGTATTGTATATAAATGTTACGAGTATACTTTTAGTTTCGTTGAAGTAAATAAAGTTGACTTAATTATAGTGGCCCTGATGAACCTGAATTTGTATCATGGTTACTTAAATTGACGTTTTATAGACGCCTAAGATAAAGTAAATGTTAAAAAAATATTATAATATTGAAAATTCTCTGAAACTCTACAAACTACAACAACAACAAAAAATAAAATATATAACTTTTTGTTTCGGACGTCATCCGTATATCCTACTAATATTATAAATGCGAAAGTTTGTATGCTTGTTTGTTTGTTTGTTTGTTTGTTTGTTACTCCTTCACGCAAAAACTACTGAACCGATTTTCATAAAATTTTGCACACCCATAGAGGGTAACTTGGATAACCACATAGGATAGTTTTTATCCCGAAAAAATGTTCCTATGGGATACCATGGGATGGTTTTCTATTTTTCAAGGGATCGTATTTTACGCGGGTGAAACTGCGGGGGGCAACTTGTGCAATATAATTGCGAAAGTTTTAGAATTTTTTTATTAGTTTTTCACGCAAAAACGACTTATCTAAATTAAGTTAAAACAAAAGGCTCAAACATCTGGAATAACAAAAATACTTGGTATCCCAACATAAAAAATGGTAGTTTTTTCGGGACAGATTTCACGCGAGTGAAGCCGCGGGGCATAGCTAATACGTAAATCAAAGGTGGGTTCCTTCTGATGCAGTTGGGTAAAAAGCAACAGCTCCTGTTGGGGATAGGTTCATTGGATTCCTCATTAGACTTCCATTTTGGATGGGTTGTAGCTTCTCCCATCCACTGACGCCTAGTTCTAACTACTTCCATATCGATCAAATACCACCCGGGACACTTGGATACGTCGCTTTGTTAATAAAACTTGTTACGACCTTAACGGTAGCACCGTCCAAGGGCGACGGATAACAGCTCAGCGCCTATTTCCTAATCCTAGACGTCAATGTTAAAACATTAACGATGTAACTCGGAACTCGTTAAACCGAACAAAAAATATAATTAGCCGAAGCATTTTCCCTGCCTGGTTGCTGGGCATTGTTAAATATTGTCTATTGACAAAAAACGCGTGTATTGTATATTCATTATCATCAGCTCGGTGCGCGTTTGTATTAAACCCAGCACAGACGAGGCTATAATACTATCAATATTATAAATGCGAAAGTTTGTATGTTTGTCCGTTTGTTTGTTTCTTTATTACTCCTTCACGCAAAAACTGCTGAACCTATTTTCATGAAATTTGGCACACACATAGAGAGTAACTTGGAGTAACATCTCGGGGAGGTATCTCATGATGACGCCGTAGTGACAGCTATGCCGTCGCGTTTTGTACTGTTTCTTACTAGCGGGTGGACCATAATGGAGGAATTAAACTTTTTGTAATGTATACATACTAAGCCTGGTCAACATCAAAAACGCTTCTTACTGAGGTAAAATCGCTCATTCCTGCGAGAAATCAGAATTTCGGCACACTGTAAGCAAACAACAACACTTTGATTATAATACAACTACGGTACGCGAACGTCGCAGGCACCAGTTAGTAATAAACAAATTTCAATTTGCTGAAATTGGGTGGCTGGAATGAGTCACATGTCTAACGCTGTTCTTGAGCATTTACCTCGAGTCTACAGTCCCTCTTATGAAGATGTTACTTCAGTGCAGTAAGAGCAAAGCTGCAAGCATGCAAGTAACCGAATTGGGCCGACGCGGCCGGGGAGGTGCCTCTCGCTAACACGATGTTAGCGCGTTTCGTGTGGTGTGTAAGTAGCCGGTGGCCTATGGAGGAGTAGGGAGGGGGACGCATCTGTATTACCTCTATGCGGATGTCTTTGGACGTCGGTAGTCATGAAAATGGCTCCAACTGCTCCTTAGCCCTCTTATACTATAAAAAAGGACTGACAATGTGTGACTGTGATCTTACACGAGCCCAGCCTAATAGAAATAGAAATTGAAATAGAAGTAGAAATAGAAATAGAAATAGAAATAGAAAATACTTTATTCAGGTCTTCAGTAATTATTATTATTAGCTGTTAGATCTGTTAATTACTTATATTATGTCGACTCGGCGGCCGCTCTTACATACGCGTACGCCGAGTACAATGTATGTTGCTAGTTCAGCAAAACACAACGACGAGTTGCACATTGCACAATATCTATTTATTTTTTTGCATCAGCAATATAGCAATACCGTCGCTCCGAAAGTTTTGTTAAATGCTCAATATGTATTTACTTTATGCATCAGCAAAATACCATCGCTCCGAAAGTTTCGTCAAATGTTTTAGTAAGTAGTAGCTTAGCTTCTAGTAACTAGTTGTTTTTAGTAACTACTAGATTTAATAACACGTAGTGCCGTGCTGCATTTCAGCGGCTATTCTCGCTTACATGATACCACCATAGAGTGAGTTTGTAAGCCGGTGTCCCACGGTAGGGAGAAGGCAAGTAGGGCAGCGCATCTGCGTCGATATTGTGCGGATGTCTATGGGCGTCAGTAGTCATCAAAAGGTGTTTTACAGCATAAGAAAGCCAGGTCTTTTGGCTAGCAAGGCCGGGGAAATACTTCTCGTTCATAGTATGGTACCGCGGCTATGCTGAAATAGGTTCGGTTTTTAAGTTGAACCACTGTCTCGTTGGCAGGGAAGAGAGAGTAACGGTAACATGTACCTGTGCATAGTAGCTATCATCATCATCAGCCTATTGCAGTCCACTGTTGGACGGCGGCCTCTCCCATAGCACGCCACTGGCCTCGATCTTCGGCTAACTTTTCCCACTTATACTGCCTACGGCTTGGCGTACCTACATATATACAGTAACTATGCAGATGTTTATTTGCCTAGGTAGTCAATCAAATTCCCCGACTGCTCGATTCCCCCTATACTACTATAAAAAAGCTAGACTAAAGATTGGCTAATGGACTGCCTGGTCTCAGGGCGAGTATGTTCAGCACTGAGGCTTCAGCTTAGACTTGAGTAGCGGGTGTGACCTGAACTGGTAATAAACTGTTTGCAGTTGGGAGGCTGGTTATTTTACGTCTCCGTATTTTGGATAGCACGCTAGCACGTCAGTCCTGAATAGAAACTTTTAGTTGGATCCTCCGGTAATACCAAAACAAAAATAAGCATCTATTTCAAGAAAAAAACTTAAATACACTCAAATTATTAAGATTACAAATAAATCTCATGTTCATTTTAATTATTTATTATTTAATGTCGGCTATTGTTATTCAAACTCGTTAAATTATTTAGTAGCAATAAGACGTTCTTGCGCAACTTTTTGTTCCCTCTTCACACAATATCTAGATGACAAGGTCTTGTTTTGTAAGTTAGATGTAGGTACCAAAGTTATAATTAATTATTCAGTTATTCTGACTTCTAATATTATCTGTTTTATTGATTACTTATATAATCGTGACAAATTTTGTAAATGATTATTGAATGACGATAATAGTGAAATTATATTTTTTAATCAATTAAAAAAATGTAATATATGAGAATGTAAATAAAATGATAAAAATATTGTGATATATACTTATTTGTATTCTGAAAGAGCATAACATGTTGGAAGCTCTTACTATTTGAAACACCCATTTTGTATCTATCCATATTCGATCAAATAAATTTCTTTCCTGTTTACGTCCGGTATTATTTATTATAATGTATATTTATTTTACATATCTAATAATAAGCATAATAGTAGGAGCCATGGAGCATTACACCTTTACTAGCCCGGCACGATCGGGGCGGCATCTGTCACAAAATACAGGCTTGAAGGAATGGCTATATTGTTGGCTTGGGGACCGTGTATGACATATGCGGTGAAAGCTCAACATTGTGCGGATGTTTTTGGACGTCAGTACTCGGAGAAAGGCTTCTGCTCGAAATTCACAGTCACAGCTACAACAAGATTAGACTACGTGAGTTTTGTAACGTAGTCTAACACGATGACACAATAGTAACCTCATTTAGATTTTTATAGTATAGGGGGCAAACATAGAAGCCATTTTCACGACTACCGACGCCCATAGACATCCGCATACAGATGCGAAGCTCTCCTTTCCCATTCCTCCTTCATGGGCCGCCAGTTACTTACACACCGCACGAAACTAGACAACGCAGTAGGCACTTTACTCACGTATTGTGTGTGTGTATATGGTTACTCCCACAAACGAGCAGTCAGGGCTTTATGGACCTACAACCATAGATCAAGATGAATATCTACAATGGGATACTTCACCATGCATCGGTATAGTGTAAGCGAGATGAAGGGAAAGTCATAGCCGACATAAGTTGACTGATATCAAGTATAGTATAAAGGGGCAAAAGAGCAGTTCGAGTCATTTTCATGACTACCTGCGCCCATAGACATCCACACCTCCGTCCTCCTCCCTCCTCCCTGGTTACTTCCTCCTGATGAATACCGCCAATTCTTCACCTTGCATCGGTATAAGTGAGATGTACATCCCCGGTCGTGCTGGCCCAATTCGGCTGCATGCCAAAACATCTATCTTATTAAGATTGGCAATAAAAAGAAGGAATTTTCCAGAACCACCTGAAGCAGTGCGGCAGCATCTTGGAGCAGTGCCCGCTGAGATGCGGCGCGTGGATACAGAGGAAGCACAGGGACACGCACGTCAAAGACTGCCCGCAGATGGAGAAGGTGAGTTCCCTTTACGAGCTCGTTGCGGATATTTATGGGCGTCGGTTGTAAGCAAGAAGAGACTGGTAGTCAGTCTCTTTGTATCAAAAAATTAAAATCCATATCGATATCCCCAATCCGTGCTCTTTAAGATTTTTTAAGTTCGCGAACTTATTTTCAGAGCTATTAGCAGGCTTGTTATTTCCGGATCGATACATACGACTTTGATAATTTTCAATATTCCATTTACCATATATGATTATGATTTAGCTTTACCCACTCCACAGCTAAAAGAGCTGTTTTAAGTTTTCTTAAGTTCGCGAACTTTTTTTCAGAGATATTAGCAGGCTTGTTATTTCCGGATCGATACGACTTTGATAATTTTCAATATTCCATTTACTTTAGATGATTATGATTTAGTTTTACTCCACAGCTAAAAGAGCTGTTTTAAGTTTTCTTAAGATCGCGAAATGATTTTAAGAGAAATAATTGCTGTCCTTGTTATTTCCTGACGGATACGACTTATTTCCAATATTCTCTCTATGATTGATGGTGATGATGGCTACTGGAGACAATTTTGGCACATTTTGTATGGAACTTATCTCAAAATTCTATCTTCACCAGCCAAATCCATCGATAGAACATTGAATCCTAGGGATCTTCAAGATTATTCTTATCTTCAACAGTTTATTCATATCTCAAAAGGCGACAATGCACCTGCGAAACCTCTGTCCCCTTATTAATAAACATAGAATAACTTTATTCAAGTAATAACCTAGTAATAAACTGTCATCTGTCAATTTCCATACTTTTTGTGTTATTTAATATGGAATTTGACAGACGTCAGTTTATTACCACGTTACTACTTGGATAAAGTTATTCTATATTTATTAATAAGGGGGCTGGTGTTGTCGCTGTGTGTCACTGCAACAGTTGTTTTCTGGTGACCCGATTGTTCGGCTTTTGGTACCAAAAGGTCTATTTATTTTTCGACATAAAAAGTAGCATATTTATTATTCTATATTGTAATGGATGTCTGCAAATTTGATTGTAGCCTTAATGCAAATAGGTAAATTTTTATTTTTACTTGAAAGTAGGTATCTCACAAAGGTATTTTTGTCATTCATTTATTAATAATATTTAAACGTTTCACATTAAATAGAATAGGATATTACAGAACAGTATTTAGTTAGGGGAATTACGTTACGTTATTGCAATTATTATTCTGGCTACATAAATCATGAGTATAATAAGCCAATAAAAAATTACATCTTAAAAATACACGAGGCTAGCGTGTGTTCAAATTATATTGAATTTTTATTAATCATATTTTTGTTATATAATTAATAATATTTCTACTAATATTAATTATGAGTGTGAATGTAAGTTTGTTTGTTACGCTTTCACGCCTTAAATGTACTTAACTGATCATCATGGAACTTTGTAAACAAATTGGTAAAGGTATATAAGGATAAGACATAGGTTAAAAAAGGTAAAAAAAATATTAACATATTACTAAAAAAAATACGGATGCGAGCGAAGTCGCCGGCAAAAGCTATTTACTGACAATAAGGAGAGATAAGTTAAAAAGTTCACTTAAATTATCGACGTAGTGCAATGCGAGTCTAGTATCTAGTCACGGACTACTAGATAGAGTGACGACATACGCAAAACTGTCGGCAGAAAGTGGTAAAGGATAGTCGTAGATCGAGGCCAGTGGCGTGTTTTGGGAGAGGCCGCCGTCCAACAGTGGACTGCAATAGGCTGATGATGATGATGACGACGATGAAATCATTGCAGAGTCGCCACCCGTCATCGCCGACGCACGTGCGGGTCTCGGACCCCGTGCCGCCGAAGGTCCACACCTGGACCCCCCGGTCGGTGCCGCTGGAGGACTGCGTCGCGTTCCTCGAGAAAGAAGTCGCTGCTATCAAGTAAGACCCGGTATTTTTGAAGTAAAACCTCTTTACGCGCTTGACGACGTTACGACAAGCGTGATCGGGCGAGGCGAACGGAAGTTGAGAGGGTATAATATATATACATATAGAGGGTATATACATAAGTTAGTAAAGACAGAATGTTTCGCAAAGAGTTACGTTTGTAATATATTAGTGTAGGATCAAGAAAGAGCTCACTCCCTCTCATAGCCGCGTATGTTTCGTGTGTGTTAGAAGTTTTACTTCAGTCGTGTAGTGTAAAGCACACACATATTTTATAATTCTGTCGGTTAAATTTACAAACAGCCTCAAGGATATTAAGATGTGTAGTCATTTACATACAATGCAATGAAATACATTACAGTACATACCTATGTGTAATTACATTTAGTAAGAGGCAGTGATATGCTGCATTGGGGCCTAATTGGGCCGGCCCGAGCGGGGAGGTACCTCTTATTCACACGATATCGGCGTAAAGCTCTTTACCCCCGAAGTAGTGCGGGGCTAGAGAGCATTCTTCGCATTTTTGCCAGGTCCCAACTTATATCTACCATTATTATAATTATTATTCGGCATAATTTAATATTAATTTTATTGTCTTATATTTTTCCTTAAATCTCTAATATTTTTTTTTAAGTATTTTTCCTTAAAACGTAATAAAATCTTTTAAAGTACCTATTCCAAATAACTTCTTATCTTAAGGGTATCTAAAACATGTGTCTGTTATTGGAATAAAATACTATATTATTTAAATTGTAAATGCATTACGCAAAATGCTTAATTTAACCCTTTTTGTATGCCGGTAGAATCTGAAGAAGACATCGTTCAACTTTGTATCAGATAGAATATCGTATCAGATATGGTTTTTTAAATTGTATCTAATCAAAATTGGACCAAAAAAAGAAAAACGGTACCAAATGTGATAAAAAGCACCTAAATTTTTCCTTGTGAAATTTAACTTCATGTTTAAATTAAATTCGTAGAAAAGCGTTGAAGAAAAGAGTTAATTTTTTTATTATGGTACAGGGGGAGGGGCAAACGAGCAGTCGGAGCCTTTTTCATGACTACCGAGGCCCATAGACCCTCCTTTCTCCTCCCACCTGCGTAGGCCACTGGCCACTTACACATCGCACGAAACGCGACAGTACAGCTGTCACTTTACACCAATCTCGTGTAAGCCAGAAGTACCTCCCCAGCCGTGCCGACCCAACTCGGCTGCAAGCATCCAGTGTGGCACTACCTCTTACTAAAGTACTACTCATTTTACGGCTTGAGGGAGATAAACCCAATATTTGTCTTCCAGTTAATACTTTCATCTAATACGTATATGTCGAAGTATAAAGTTTTCCAGCAGTTGGTTCGATATTTATATTATGAAACGATACGTGTCTATAACAAAATAATGATGTACTCACACATTTTGTCAGTTCCGTATAAAAACTAAGGCCAACCAGCTACAAATATCAGTTATTAACGGTACAGAATTTTTCAGTTCCACACTACATCCGAAGGGGAACATTAGATTTCTTCTGTGATATGATGTAACGTGTTGGTATGTAAATAAATGTAAATCCACGAAGGTGGAGGTTGTAGCCTTCGCTAATATTCACAAAGTATTATGAATGTATAAATACCGTCTTCATAATTAACATATCTCTACGTAATCAAGTATAAACTCATAACGCGTATGCTTATTTAGGTACGTTAAGTAAGATAATAACAGTTGACACTTGACACTGTTAGGTTTAACCGACTTTGAAAATGGAGGACTTTGGAATTCTGCATTGTGTGTAAGTCTTTTAGAGATCCGTAGGGATATTAGTATTTCTATTGGTATTCTATGGGTATTTGTAATATAACAAAAACTACTAAAAGTATCTATTTTTAGTATGTCACTGGAAAAACTCATTACGAACTTGGGTATATATTGTGTGGTTCGTTTAAATATATAAATAATAAATAAGTTGTTTTTGCATGAACAATGAACATTGACAGTGGTCAAGGTGTTACATTTTATAATTCGTATGCAATGTCCGCCATTTTTCAGTGGCATGCAATATCTTATTTTACTATCGTCTCTATTATTTAATTTGATTTGAGGTTAAAACAAAATGTAGGTAACGCTTGTATCTCCCGTGGGTATGAACCTTTAGTATGCGAGTCCGACTCGCACTTGGACTTCTTTTATAGATACATTTTATACTTATCTACAATTACTAAGTACTAAATTGTGAATCCATTTTCGAAATTATATTTTTGTTCGAAAGTCACTACCAATTCATTAATATGTTTATTTCGCAGTTATAAATAGATTCTATTTTGTATTATAAAACTATTTTGTGTGTGCACACCTAGTCATTTTCGTAGTCATTTATTTTTCGAGCGTACATTGTGGTCTTGACATTTTGATCGACCTAAATATTAATATAAGAAACTTAATTATTTTGAAAAAAACATATTTATTCACATTTTATGGTCACTAAACTTACTTACAGTAGGTACATAATGACTAATGATCTTGTACTAACATATTACTAAAGTAAAACTTAATAATTGTACAAACACTTTAGATAGCTACCTATTTATCAAATTCCATCACTTTATAGCACATGCGGTAAGCAATCTGAGCTGTTTTGTGTGGATCAGATTTGGCTGCAAAGTAGTAACCATTTATTAGGGTTCCTTAGTCAATTCTGTCTATTAGTCTGTCTGTCCGTCCGTCGGTATGTGACATCCATTTGTTTTTCTAAAACTATATAGGCTTACATTGTTGAAATTTTGTAGGTTGATGTATTCTGTGAACCGAGAATGTTGAATGTTCGAATTTTGAGCAAAAATAAATAAATTCAAAATTTAAAGTGGGACACTCCATACATTAAACTGAATCTAAATATTTTTTTATCCAACCTATATGTATGGTGTTTATGAAAAGGTTTTTAAAAATAACGTTAAAGTTACTACAACAATTTTTTGTCAAAATTAATAGTTTCAAAGATAGACGCTTCCAAATTAGAAAAATGAGTGTTCCACAATTCCCCCCTCCCTCTAACTTTTAAAATAAGAGAGTGAGAAAACTACAATATATAGATTTCAATGGAAACTTTCAACGAAAATTGTTTTGAGCGAGATATCATTATTAGTTTTTAAGAAATAATACATAAAAACGCAAATACAACTTTGTCGTTCATACAAACGCTATGAAAAACCAAGATATTTTATTTTCTGATAAAAAATGTCGCAAAGACACCTTATGCCTTTCGTTGGTACGGAACCCTCGGTGTGCGAGTCCGATTCTAACTTGGCGGGTTTTTAATTTTAGTTTTTTAACTCTTCTGTACAAATATACCCTAAACCTTTCGTTGGTGCGGAACCCTCGGTGTGCGAGTCCGACTCTCACTTGCCCGATTTTTAATTTTAGTTTTTTAGCGCTTCTCTATATCTGTAGCTTTGTGTTTTTTTACAAAAATGTTCTTATATAAATAATGTTATCTTATTTATTTGAGTATCTGAATATTCAGGTATGGATGTGGAAATGTTCGATTTGTTTTTTAATTTATAAAAATAAACATTTTAAGGGAGCTATGCTATCTTCATATACCTACATGCGTATAATACGTACATAATAATTATAATGTGTGTTGTAGTAAATAAAAGTAGCAAGACCACTAACGAAAAACGTTCAACGTTCCTTGAAAATACATTTCAAAAAAATATATTTCCGTATGTTTAATTACGATAAGGTCATTTTTGTTTATTTACCGGGCGACCCCCACTTTACCACAAGTAAATAATCAGATATATTTTTTACCAAATCTATTTGGTTGAATATTGTTATTTCCTTTCAAAACTTGCAGTGTCCATGGTAATTTAATCGTTATACAACACGCAATTAAGCACAAATAAAAAAGTTATATAATTATTACATAATTATATTGGCACTGGTTGTCCATGATTGTAATTCTCAGTTTAAGTTTAAAGAATTATATTTTATAAATATAAAAAATCACGGAACTTTAAAAAATAAATGTTTTTATGTGTTTTGTCCAAACGACTTTCACTTCATTGACGTAATTCTAGTAAGAGGTAGAGCAGGTCCATTGTGAATAGTGAGCGTCAGTCCATGCTAATCATATCGGTATACACGCCTACTGCTTGTGTAGACTTAAGCGATATTACCGATTGTCTTAGTGAAATTAGTGCATTAATAGAAAATAGTGATGTGGAATCAGTGTACGTAGTCGGGGATTTTAACGCCCACCCGGGTGAGTTATTCTCTAACGAACTTGTACATTTTTGTAATGAACAATTGTGGTCGTCTATCGATATGGAACTACCGATAAATACGTATATGTTTATTAGTGAAGCACACGGCTGCCGTCGCTGGCTGGCGACGCTCGGTACATAATGTGTCTGTTTTGTACGATATTTACTGGTCTGGTTCCGTTCCGTTGTGCATCGAGTGCAACTTACAAATAATCAACCCTAAAATACCAGCTAGGTTCTATTACTCCTCGTAAGTCGTAACAAATGTATTTTAGGCGAAAGGGATCGGGAACAGACTAATAGATATATCGAATTCTGTCACTCTGAAGTTGTAAAAATTGTTTTCCCTCTGGATGTCATAAGTCATAAGTCAGTTATTTATTAATATCATATATATACATAGGAGTGCGGCTGAATATTGTTATGTAGTGCCCACTATCAAGAAGCATAGACATGTGCCTGGGTGGAACAAATATGTTAGCAACGCACACAGGGCTGCCCGGTTTTAGTATCAAAATTGGCTACTTATGGGGAAGCCCACAAGTGGTCATATATAAAATTTTATATAATATTTTTTAAAGCCAAGCCGAAATTCTGTCAAAACAATGAAAAACAAATTAGGTTGGATATAATTGCACAACACCTTGCTAATAAAGAATTTGGAGATTTTTAGAAACACACTAATAAACTAAACTTCAAACCGAGCAGCCCTGTGAGTGTGGCGGGTGTGCATGATTCAAGCAGTATAGCGGAGCTGTTTATATGTCAATTTAGAGTGGAACCATGTGGGAGTTCTTGTATTAATGTAATGTGTAATATCGAGTATTTGACTGGGGATATTGAAATTAAATTTAACTCCAGAAAATAGAGCGTGGTAAATCACCCGGCCACGCTAGTCTGAGCATTGAGCATTTGAAATATAGTGGAGTACACCTACCCAGAGTACTTGCTATGATGTTCAATTTATGTATTAGTCACTCATTCTTTCCCGAGGACCTTAAGCGTACTGTAGTCGTACCTATTGTTAAAAATAAAACAGGTGACCTATCGGATCCTTCTAATTACTTGGTTGAGGACTGTAACAACTAAGGTACTGGATAGTCTGATAAACACTTGGATAGCCACATACACCTACACGATTTGGTTTTCGACCAGGGCTTTCCACCGAGAGTGCTATGCTGTGTCCCAAACAGACAGTGCAGTACTATACCAGCAGGAAAATACCTGTGTATGCCTGTTTCTTAGATCTTTCTAAGGCATTCGATCTGGTGTCTTACAACAAATTATAGAATAAATAGGAACACGATACCGAAGTGCCGCGCGATATTGTATCCATCCTAAAATATTGGTACAGTAATCAAAAGGATGAAATGAGATGGGCCGGCTCTTACTCGGACATGTAGGTAATAGGTATAGCTTGAGGTGCGGTGTGAGGTCGCCTCGCCTCTTCAATCTGTACATGAATCGTCTGATCGGGGAACTCAGCAGCGACAAAATCGGTTGTTATATAGACGCAGTGTGTATGAATAACATCAGTTATGCCGATGACATAGGACCCTCGATCAGGAGCAGGAGCAGCAGCTGCTCCATATTTGTGCGGAGTACGCCGCGACCCATTGACTCATATACAATGCAAACAAAAGCGAGGTGACGTTCTTCAAGGTGGGCAACAAAATGTTATCTCATTTGCCCCCCCTTACATCTCGGCGGTGCCCTCTTGAAAGTGGTTATTTGACACAATAAGTGGCGGTAGACTTGGCTGATGACTTGGACATCGGAGGGCGCTGTCTGTACGGTGCAACATGTTAGCCCGCAGGTTTGCAAAATGCACTGATCAGGAGAAAGCTATATTGTTTAAATCATACTGTCAGACTTTTTATACATGCACCGTCGTTGTGGTTGCCGCTGTTGATCCTGGCGACACAGGAGTAGCAGCGGTGGGAAAGAGTGGTGAGCCAGGCCCGTTAAAAAAAAATGGCCTGTGGGTGAAGTATAGGCAGCGTGCATACAGTACCCTTAAGGTTCAGTACAATTTCGGAAGTATATTCGGGTTGCCGCGCTACTGCAGCGCATCGACCATGTTTGCAGAAATGTTGGTGTCTTTCACGCCATCATTCGTAAGCGTTGTGCGTCTCTGCTGCAGCGACTGCGGGTCAGCCCGAATGGCCTCCTGAGCTTATGTTCAGAACGGTGGGACTCGCCCATGACGAGGCGGTGGCTGCTCGTCGGCCCAAAATAATGTGCATCCTTATTTTTTAAAGTCTTTACCCATCTACTCGGTAATGGCGTGAAGATGATTGTCATGTGGTTTTTAGCGGGTGCGAGTCCCGCATAACCGTCCAGATAAATCCGGTGACTGGCGGTATGCATAATGCATTTTCCACATGTAAAAAAAAAGGCCTGAAATAAACAATTATTATTATTATTATTATTGTAGCTGAATTGTGACCGGCAGGATCGAGGAGGTACCTCGCTCATATAATGTTTCGTGTGGTTTGTAATTACCCCGTGTCCTATTATTAGGATAGAGTGAAGAAGAACAACGTAAAGCTTCACATAAGACAATTCCAATGTTTATTTATTGCTATAGGATTGATACTGAAGTGAAGTGACAGCAGATAGATGTGCTGTCGCGTTTCGCGTGTGTAAGTAATCGGTGGCCTATGAGAGTAGGAGGAGAAAGGAGTGCCCTCCTTTCTCCTATGCATCTGTAAAACATCTATGTGGATGTCTATGGGCGTCGGTAGTCATGAAAATGGCTTCGACTGCTCGTTTGTGTCCTTATACCATAAAAATGTGTTTTGTGTATTTTGTGTATTAATAAGTAGGTATGGGGTGAAGGAGAACAACGTCAAACTTCACAAAAATACAACATTTTATTGCTAGGATTGAAGGAGTCTGTTTTTGCAGGTTGGTAGTAACCGAGGAGTCCGGTCTGCGGGACGTCCAGTCCACGGAGATGGAGAACCTGCGCACGAAGCTGTCGCTGGTGGAGGAGCGCTCCCAGCACTTCCTGTCCACGGTAGTGTCCCTGCGCGCCGCCGTCGACGACGAGGCGGAGCGGTCCGCTAATTGGGCCGCCCAGTTCAAACACGACTTGGCGAACGTGCAGCTAGCCTTGCAGGTATTTTTTTCTGACCTGAACATATGCTGTGGAATTTGGAGGGTAGAAAAAGAGACCGACACCCCCACTTCCCGCAGATCGAATCGCTAATTGTACTATTATCACGGCCAGGGAGACCGAGTCCCCCTTGAGCCCCCACTGTGACGTCTGTAGAGTCTAACAACTCGTATCAATATCACAACACGAAACGCGATCATATAACCATCACTTCTAGCCTACTCGGTCACGCCGCGCGGCGCGGCGGCCCGATTCGGTTTAAATGCAGCAATCACATATGAGCCTACACCATATTCAATAAGCATAACCAATGTTCTTCCTTTTTTCAAAATTCATTAAGCAATGTTAGTTAAATATATTTAAAACTATGGTGCCCGCGACTTCGTTCCACACTGCACTTTTACGAAGTGCCACACTGCATGCTTGCATGCAGTGGAATTGGGCCGGCACGACCGGGGAGGTACCTCTCGCTTACACGAGACTGGCGTAAAGTGACAGCTGTGCTGTCGCGTTTCGTGCGGTGTGTAATAAGCCGGTGGCCCATGGAGGTGGGAGGAGAAAGGAGGACAGCGCATCTGTATAGCCTCTATGTTGATGTTTGTGGGCGTCGGTAGTCATGAAAATGGCTCCGGCTGCTCGTTTGCCCTCCTATATCATAAAGAATAAAAGAATCGTTCGCGTAGCGTAGTTAAGTAGAATCAAAGAGAAAATTATAATTACTGAATTGCCCGTAGGAATGAGCGATTTTACCATAGTAAAAAATATTCTTTATGTGGACTAGGCTTAGTATAATTCGAATCCATCCAGTAGTTTCAGAGATTAGGCCGGACGAACAGACACACAGACAGACAAAAAATTAAAAAAAAATTGAAAGTGCTATTTTAACATCGCCTCCAATTAGTTTTTCATAAATATATTCAATGTACAGACACACGGCTTATACTGTTTTTTATATGTATAGATATACCTACCCAAATACAAATTGCTCCTGTATTAATATATTTTACTGCCGTACAATCTATACTCGTTCTATAATTGAGTTCTTGAAGGAAAACTACGTCAGTCGTCAACAGTCCAAAAGTCGAAACGTGAAAAAAATATAACGAAACAAATATACTTACTTGAATTACGTCAATGGAAAAAACTTTACCTGTTTACATCAGTCTATATTTCATTCTAGACTATTAATATTCATATCAACATCTAGGATGTAGTGATAATTTATAACTATCATTATTGTTACAAATATAACGGTATAAGACTTTGATTATATACAGGGTATAAGATATGGTTGTAAGACTTTTGATAGTATAAGTGCGGAATTGAGCGAATGGAGTCTTTTCCATCGATCATGTTCCCCGGTCGTTAGAGAAAATAATATGATACCAGATTTTTATATACATATACCTAGTTTATTTTAAAGCCTATTTAAAAGATCTAAGCGTACAGGCACACATCAGACATCATCATACAGGGAAAATCGACTTTGTTTTTAAACTATGTACATATTTTTAAAGATCCGGCACAGCACAAGTTTTTACACACCTTACTTTAAGAGCAAAAAACTGTGGCATCTTCAAAGTCACAGTCAAATAGTTACAATTGTTAACTCTTTAAATGTAGCTTAGTTGCATAGCTTTTTTTTACAAAATGTGCATATAGAAATAACAACAATCTGCATTGAAAACCGAAGAAGACCCAAACAGCGATTTTTTCACGCGCAGTGACTGTATATTTCACAATGAATTTGTCAGGAACTGCAAAGTCAGCAGCTGTCGACTGTGATGAGGCTGGAGAGCGCCGTGAACAGCCTGGTGCACGAGCAGCGGGAGAGGGAGCTGCTGGAGCAGGCGCTGACGCAGCACGACAACAGGATCCGAGCCATTAACAAGTTAGGTGAGTGTGTGAAGTCTACACTTTGTGCTAATGATTTCACACTCTTCATTTCCTCAGCAATGATTATATCAGTAGTTATAGTTAGACTGTTAAAGGATTGTTTACAAACATTACACCTTGCGGTGATGGCGTTATAGTCGTTAGCAAAGATTATATTTGAAATAAAATTAAATGAAAATAATTTTATTTAAAACTAGCTGTTACCCGCGGCTTCGCTCACGAGGTAGAAAAAAATTGCCGATGGCAATTTTCAGTCCTTCAACTATCTCCATACTAAATATCACATCGATCCGTTGATCCGATTTGATGTGAAAGAATGACAAAGAAACAAACATACTTTCGCATTTCTAGTATTATGTATAGATAGAATCAAAAATTACTCTTTGAACGTCAAAAATTACATCTACCACTGCACCGGTTCAACTTTAGCCCTCAAATATTGATACCTACTGCATAACAAGCTGTATAAGTGTTTGCGAGGTCTACAAATTGCGCAGAGAATGTCACAGTCGTTAGCAAAAATACTAAGCGGAATTCTAAAATTTTATGTACGTATACGGATTATAGTCTGAAATAAACGTATCTTAATGATAATAATAATGTCGTCCTAGCAGAATTTTGGCGTTTGTCTTTATAAGCCGAGCCATCTACGCAGGATATATTATAGTGCACAAGTGACCTCTATATTTTCTTAATCTCATATTTCGATGGGACAGCATGGTAGTCCGACATGACAGATTCACCAAGAGGCAGTGAAAAAGTCGTAAAATAATAATAATTAAAACTATTGACAAGTTTAGTAAGCACTCTAAACTTTGCGCCGATGTTATCACAGTCATGTACGTTATTGTAAAGGAGTATATTGATATTAAAGCTTTATGCAAAACAATTCACACAAATCGTAGTGTCATGGACGGTGGGGCTAGACATCTGCGGGAGAGTGGTGGTTCGGTTCCCCTTTCGACCCTAAACTAAGTCTACCCGACGAGCACTCATAGCAGTCCGATGAAGATGTATTGGGCTTCTTTCGCTTCCACAATAAAATTTCGGGTCCGGACAAACGGACAGTAGGCCACTTACACCCATGTCACTTTCATAAGATTGTTTATGTAACGTTTGAAAGGAATTTGATCGTATCAAAACTGTTTCCATATTATTATTATCATCATTATCATTATTACCCTTAATCAGTATGCTACTGGTATTTAAATGATCGCGAAGATATTATTAAATAGATTAAGACTACAATTATTTTGTAAGTAGGTACTACATTACAATATGATGCCTCGTTGGACGATAAATTACTTTGTTTCTTGTTTATTTTATGTAGAAATCTTCAGTGAATTACTTTTTTGTTTTTATATTTAATAATTCTGCTTTTATATTTACGCTTCTAAAGTCAATGTCCATAGAGATATACATATTGATTATTATTGCTGTTTCCTTCATTTGAAGTTGTTTAGTTTGAAGATTCTAAAGTGGTTTCTTCAGACTATACCTACGTACCTAGAACATAAGCTATCCAATCTAAAGTTTGTCTACCAAGTGGTTAATTTATTGGTTTTCTTACAGAGGAAGTAATCGAATACATAAAACAAACAGTGGAGGAAGAAAGACAGAGAAATGCTGAGAATAGACAAATATTGGAAAATGAGCTGGTCGAGGCGCGAAGGTCTTCAGTGCAACTAGCACAACTGACAACTTTAAGACAGCAAATACAAATTGCCTCAGTCGAAAGACCTGTAAGACAATTTATTTTCTTTACCTTATTGTTCACTCTTTATTTGTCCGGGTAATTTACTTTTACTTTTTTCCTTTGTTACTGATAAATTAAGGGTAGTATTTAATCTTACAACTGTAAATCCACATTTTTCTATCAAAGTATTCAAAATTGCTAACAAAAATACTGAATTGCACACTAAATTTGCGCATCAAATAAATCAAATATACTACACTGTTTGATGTTTAAACCTAATCTATTTTACTGAATTACTATCTGTTAACTCATAGTAAATCTAATTATCCTTTTAGTGCAACGAAACATTTAATCTGTTTTTTTGGAACACGTTACCTATTAAATTGTTAAGAACATGAGTTATTCTAAATAAAACACCGGTTAATCAGTCATGTTATAAATTTTGGTCTTCTGACCCACTATGATTAACAAGTGGTCGATCCAAG
>LUGF01054609.1:52292-62703 GCA_001625245.1 Calycopis cecrops | reverse complement strand
GGGGGGGTTAGCCGGTAAAAGTTCGGAATAACCCGGCCGCTACCCCGGGCGGGTGGGTATCCATGAGGAATACCCACTTTAACAATTTAGCAGTCTGTAGTCAGAGTCATGTGGTGACTACCGACGCGAAAATCTACTTACAATCAGACGTTAAACCAATACTTTGCCCTCCTTTATGATGAGTAAGGACATAAGCCCCGACCAACAACGTACCTACGATACCATTTCGCCGGTTGTATGTGAAAGAACTAGAGAAAGAGATACTACTTCCTCAATCATGTTGGTCCGATTATGCTTCGAACCATCGTTGTCACTGTAATTATCATACAAACACAGCTTGTAATTAGCGCGGTACAATTTCGTTGTTCCTTTAACTTTTAGTAGGAATATCTAGTATTTCCCGAGGCCTTGGCAATGCAACTCCCGAGGTAATGTTATCAACAGTCTTATTTAAATGATCGTTTATATCGAAGCCAAGGTCGTGATAAGATGCAACTGATAATATTATAATCCGTTATCATTAATTTAATGCATTTTTTTTTATGGTATAGGGGGCAAACGAGCAGTTATAGCCATTTTCATGACTACCGACGCCCATAGACATCTGCATAGAGACTATACAGATGCGCTGCCCTCCTTTCTCCTCCCACCTCCATGGGCCACCGGCTACTTACACACCGCACGAAATGCGACATAGCTATACACATATTAATGTCATGCATTTTGTTCACAAAAGAGCCTACATTATCACTCTTAGACAATGAACATGATTATATTATTTTGATTAGTTTTTCTTATTCCATTTTCTTGGAAAATTGAATATTCGAATTTGCAAGAAATTTGGCCAAAAAATTAATAATTTGGTTTATTACCAAAAAAATAAAGGATATTATCTAATCTATATATCTATCTATCCGAAAATATAATATTAAAAATTGTTTGCCAAATAAGTTGATTCAACTGCTATTGAAATGACTTAAGTAGATTAATAAGAAAAAATACACACGAAAGGTCCTTCTTTTTGACCATATTGTTGTCTCTTCCTTACACGCTATACCATATTTAGAAGAATTTGTATTTGAAGTTCATACGCCGTTCTGGAGACAACGCGTACAGTAAGACACTACAATTGAGGCATGTCAAGGCTTGTTACAATGTGCCGTTGTGGGGTAGAAGCCATCAACGGACAAATCAAAAAATCTTCAAATAAAATAAAATCAAATTTTTTAGACAAACATATTTTAATTTAACCCAGAGAAACATTATGACAGATTTTAAATTGCCTCGACGATTACGAGATGTTTCATCTCTCTGGGTCATGGCGCCGAACAAAAATGGGCAATGTACTTTGTTTTTAGTTTCTTTGGGTTTTTCGTGTTTGATATGAAACTTATTTACAACCATTGTAATTTGAAACTCGTTTATACTTTAATTAATTACACAGCATGTTATAATATTATGTTAGCAGAGCTTATTGTGTGCCATTATATTATGCTTTAAAAGAATGTGACTAAAAGGGTACGAGGTGGTGAGCGCCATCTTGTTGCGGCGTACATGAAATTTATCTATGAGATGGCGACGCATGTAGTATATTAACAATTCCTGGGAATCTTATATATTTTAGGCATCATTGTTTAATTGATTACTTTATTACTTCTTATACTAATACTGTGCAAAGTTAGGCCAGGAAAAAGAAACTTTTTGTCTACTCGAACGCGCTAATAGATGGCGCATCTACTATAGTTGCCTGCAAATAAATGTGCCGTGAAATGGGAAAATAAACCGAACTACCAGCAAGGATGCGACGATATTGCTTATCGATGAATTACGCTTGCTTGATGAAACATTATAACAAGCAGTATCATGTTTATTATACCTTGTGTTACTATAGTGATAACTATATTAATTTTTACAACTCACAAGATGGCAGTGATACTGATAGTATTTACTATGAAAATTAGGTAGGTACTCATATGAAATGAATTGCTCAAGTTTTTTTAATTAATACTTTTTATTTTACTTATTTTTTGTTACTGTAATGTAAGCTATAATTAAAAGTGAAGTAAGGTGTTTAAACTTATGATAGTAATATATATTTTATATTCATATATTACGATTTAAAATATTTATGATAATCTGTATTTATGAAATTTTTCATTAGGAATTGACGGAACCAATTATAAATAGGTACACATTATCCATAAACTCTGTGACGATTATGATGTGCGACCTTACATACGGGTAAAAAAATGTGCGGTTCGGGACGAAAGATTTATTTCCCCGTAGACACTTCATTTAGAACCTACTATAATACCACAGTTTCAATCATATTAACAAATGAACAACGCACAATTTATTTTTTAAATAGAAAGAATAAAAACTAAAATTTCAACAAAAATACATTTAATTTAGACAAAAATTGTAATATTTTACTGTGGTTTTGTCGGACAAGGGATTATATTTAGATTTTAGTTTTAATTTTATCACATTTTTAGTAATTAGAACTTTACGGAATACAAAATTATCGCTTTAGAGATAGACTTGCATGCCGTTGGAAAACCTATGTAGATACGGAAATTATAAAATAATATGCAACGCATCACATGAGCGTAAATGTATATACTTCCTTCAGCTGAGTTGTCCATCAAAATATGTCCAACGTGATTCAGCGAGCGCTGACATAAACTCCGCGGTAATGTTTTATTCAACTAAAACATTCAGTAATTGTTTACTCTCGGCGAATCAACACGAATATTAATCAGTTGATATTTATTAATTATTTACAGAGAGTTTTAAACAACACACCGGCGGCAGACCGTGTCGGCACAAACACGTCATTTTAAATTTAAATGAACATCGCTGCGTATTAAATGTAGTGGCGATGGCGGACCGATAAATGCGCTCAAATAATGAGAAGTTAAATTTAAATACGAGACTGCAGTTACACGGCACCGCGGAAATGATGTGACACGTCTGCAGGACTCAGGTCATTTAGCCATTCATTTAATACACTGTTGTTGTAGCAGTAAAGACGAGTGACACGGCTACTGCCGAGGCCACACCAACGCCATCAACACCATGCGACGGACAATAGTATGTAGTTATATAATATCAGGAATTTTAAAATGGTTTCAACAGGTTGCAATGTTGTAAAATGTAAAATATTTCTAAATGTAGAGAATATGAAACGCTAGGCAATTTGTTGTCCTGCTAAGTAGACGTGCGCTCCCGCTCCCCCTGTAACAAGCTGCATGCATTACTCCGACTTAGTTGTAATGGCGTCTTCTGTGTACATGTTTAATGCTTATGCTGTTCGCGGATGACAAACGATGTGAACACACAGTAACGTCGTAATGCTACCTTATTATGCTAACTCTGTTATTACCTTTATAGCATAAGGATAAAGAAGATTTGTTGGCGCCTTGTTAGTGACTCCTAACGCTGTGGAGGTTAAAATAACACTATCATGAGAAGTATTATTAGGTTTATAGACTCATCCTTACTCTTTTCCACTTCTTTGGCCGATTCCTTCCTAATTTCTTATAATATTTACATAGTGTGAATAATTAAAAATGTATTACTATATAATATGTATACGCGGTAATGCAGAAGAAGTAAAAAAAATAAAAAGTGAAATTAATTGACTCATAAAAGTAGTATTCAGGCAAGCGAATAAGCTCAGGTAGGCGCTTTGAATTAGAGCTAAAGAGTTACTGGAACGGAAACCTTCACTGAAAAGAAGCCATCGCTTAACTTAAATTGGAACTGACCTCACTAAGGCATAAGATTGCGGGTAAAAGCTCACTGTTCCTGCTTGTATTTCCTCTTTCAAATGTGAATTTTAAGCATTTTAAGAGATTTTCTTATATCGATGATAAATCTCGAAGTCTTAGAGATAACAGAAAAAGTCTATTAATAGTCTATGAATAATAATCTAAGTAAATTAATTTCGTACAACCAGAGACATACATGTTTTCATCTTCTTTACCTCAACCCCTCGAAGGGCCTCGACAACATTACCCGTTACGAAGCTATAATGTGAACGAGAGGCATATCCAGGTCTTTTTAGACTAATTTGCAATTCTGCAAATGCATTACCAGTTACAACTTACAAACGAAACAATTATATTTGTCATTTACAAATAATTTCCATCCATTTGATCGCCGGTTCGCAATTATCCGCCATGACATGTCGCGCACCGCGACAGGCCGGCGAATGTAATTACTTCGTAATGAATAGCTGTTACCTGTTGTTTGTGAATTGAAGCCTTTAATGCTGCTGTCAAATACGCTCGTGCATTTATAATAAATTGATTGTAGCGGATCAGCGGGCAGACGCGGAGACACACGAGCGTAGAGCGCTCGCGGAGTCGCGCGCATGTCCAGAGAAGTAATCGTGAGTGTCGTCTCTGCTACCATTAGTAATAGTGCTTTACACTTAAGATTAGGGTTAATGGAGAGCAGGCCAATAATAATGTTTCAACAACATTTAAAGGAGTCGGCCATTAATAATCACAGTCGAGGGAGAGGTTTCATTTCAAAGAAATTGAATTAATAGTTTGCATGTGTTGCAAACCAACTATTTTGGCAAATTATGGGATCATTTGTCATTTAAAAGTCAACTCATATACTAGACATCTTTTTCAGTTATATGCATTGGGACTTTAAATATCATAGCTATGTTATTCAATCATATGGTTAAATAAATAATAACTAAACAATCTCCAAGATCGAACACGACGTCTGCACGACCCAGACGAATCCCAAGTCCCAACCCATTGGCCACCCCACACGCGATTGATTCGCATCACTGCAGCCGCGCGCTCCCCGGGGAGCTCGCGTGCCGCGCGTGCCGTTGACCCTCTGATCCTCCACCTTCCCCTCCCACTTCGCTCCCCTCGCTCGGGACCCTCTGCTCCCGGGGGAGCGCCGCTTGTCGCGCGCTAACAATGCGCTGGAGAGCGACTTGTGACATTTAGCTCTGACCTTGACTGAGAAGCAGTGACGTGTCGTTCATTGTTGTGTGCCAGTAAATCCCAGGCTTTATAATTAAAGGACTTTGTATGACTTTTTAATGCTGAAGGGTTTCTTATTAATTACATCAATGTCTTCTTCTGTGCATATATTTTTTGTGTTCTTTTAACTGTCGTAATAAACTGTTGTTAACGGGGTGTGATATATTGATGCAAATAAATTATCTTTCTATTAAATTTACTTGATTTGTGGCATATAAGGGCGTCTCCCTTGAGTAAGCCCGACCGAAACTTAATAAAATCTTGGAGTGTGGCGCGTCGAGCGCGCAACCGGAGACCAAAACGTGCGGGGCTTTAGATGTCGAGACCACTCGGAGCCCCCCAGCGAGGGCTCCCCGGGCCACTCTTCACATCTCTTGTGATAATTATTTCATTTGTCGTCGTAACTGATTCCAGGGATCAACTTGTTGTAGTAAATAAAACGCAATAGAGTCCCGACGCGATATCTGTCTGGATATACAAATCACATTGATGTACAAGGGTTGGTTGATAAAGCAAGTCATACAGCTCTTTTCTAAGCCACTTTATTAATACGTTTTATTAGATTGTTACGTGACTTGTTACTATTGAAACACACAAGTGATAAGATCCCGAGCGCAGAGAAACACCTCATAATATAATGATTATTGCTTGTTTATGACGGCCCACGATTACATTGATTAACGTCATTGATATCTCCGACCGATATCACCGACTTGTATGGTCGTTTTGTCCGCGACTGCGAGTGTTGTGTAGCAACTGATCGTGTCGCGTACTGCGCACTTCACGGATTATCTTATCTCCTCGTCTGATAGCGACGCGACATAAACAATATTATCATCATTCGATGTTATTTTGATAAAATTCGGAAACTACCTAACGCACACTACCTACCCTAAAGTTATAAAGTATATTTTTATTTCTTTGTTATTAATAAGTTCAGTTAAAACAAATGGTTGAATGTTCGTTAAGACTTGAATAACCATAAAGGCTCGTTGGTTCATACCTGTAGTCTATACAGTCATGTCCAGTGAATAAAAGAATAAAAATAGCTTAATATTTCACATTGTGAATATTAAATAAAATAAAATTGGTTTAAAACATGTAGTTATTTGAGTACACAGATAGGGATATGTATTATACTTACTAAGCATAGAAAATTCCTCAGATATTCAATCAATGATCATTTTATTTTACAAGGATTATGCGTCTCGAAAATTTATATAAAGATAGAGTATGGAGCTAGAGTCTGTTTCTACACGTACATAATGCGACCGTCAGTTGGCCGCCTGCAATTAAATTGACCGCCGCATTTAGCTGACGGACGGCATATTTTACAATTTGTCCGGCCGCGGCGAGCGCGAGGGATCGCTGCTCGCGCCGCTAATGAGATGAGTATTAATGAGCCCATCCATCGCGCGCTACCTGCCACCGCCGCGTCGCCCGCCTCCGCCGGCCCACTTGTCACACGCTGCACACGTGACGCCGGTGACCCGCAGCTCGCGCTCGATACATGTTCGTGCAGTAAATCCACATCCGAGACTCGACGCCCCGCGCCCGAGTACAAATGTTAATCCTAATGTACTACTGGTGCGCCCGGCGCTACATTACGATTTAAGCTTTGGTGATTGATTAACTTATAAATCATAAGACGGAAGTCGAAGTATAATTTATTTTAATTTATTTTTACTTGATTGAATCTACATATTTATTATGTACCCAAAAATGACTTTTTTATATTGTAACATCCGTCCAAAGACAACAACTATGTGCTACGAGGGTCCACTCGTCAGAGACGACGCGCTCCCACACGCCGCTCCTCCATGTAGGTACGCCCAGACTAATCTCTACAGTAAACAGGGAGCACTCCGTCCCGCTGACATGATGTCAGTGCTCGAGCGGCGGCCAACTTCATTGGAGCTAACGTTTACTTTTTATTGAAATCGTCCATATTAATGAAGTAATTCTCGAAATGTAAATAGTGGTAGAGCTGCCGCACGGAGCCGGCACTGCAGAGGTGTACTCTCTACCTGTGCGAGGTGCAGCACCTCTGGATCACATACTACCGCCGCAACTTTACCGCTGTGCTATTGTGTTGTATGATACCTGTGAGTTTTCAGTGGCCCATTGAGAGGGGGGGGNNGTAAGAAGACTGTAATGGTATGGTTATGTACAACCTGTATGCTACGTATTTAGGGCTTGCTTGTTCCGTTATTGTTCATGCTTTTGAATTATGTGTGTAAACATGCAGCTGATGAAATATTTCCCTCGTGGTGCAGTGTTCATGTACACCAGAGACAACATTATAACTAGATGTAGCACGGGACCCACGCGGGCCCGGCTGGCGGTGTAGTGTGTGTGTGTGTGTGTGTGTCGTGACGTCACACGTGTTCTGTCGCTCACCTGCCACCGGCGACAGCTTCCGCATGACGCACCAGCGCGACTTCCACTGCGAACAAACACCGGCATCAGTCGTCACCGCCACCTGCCGCCCGCCGGCGGAACTGTCACTCAACATCTCACTTGTGCACATCAAACAAACGCATTTGTTGTTTGACATTAAATATTTGAACACTTAAGAATATGAATAGTCTATCGCCTCCTTAATACTTATTTAATAACTTTATGCCAGCCTCGTTACACAACTAAAAATAGTACCTCCCTATACAAATATACAATACATAAATATATTTTAGTAGGACGGGTACAATACTTCATATTAAAGGGGCGTTTAAGTGCAGGGCGTGTCCACCATCCACCAGGTGCAGATGAAACACACATGTTTCCAGCAGTGAACTTATGATTATATCGTTACTTATGATGATGACAATTATAATATTCATACAAATTCTCGAAGCCCAATTTTTAAATCGCTCCCGTTTGAGAACTCTAGAAGCCAATTTTGGAATCTAAATATTGGCTCTATGGTACCTTAAGAGTTCATCAGTTAGTTTCCCTACGATAGAACATTTTAAATTATGACGGTACATATAAAAAAAAATTCTAATCAGAGTAGAGAAAATATTACTAAATCGTTATGGAAAATAAGTGAGACTTGATGTGATATGAGTGAGCTTGCCGAATTGCAACGCAGAAAATGGTACTAATTTAGTTTCGAAAATGTAACCAACAGCAAATACGGCGAGTTGAATAAAGGCTTGTAAAAGTTTAATTAGTTCACGATAACAGAGCATTAGCGAGCGAATAACTTCCTGAAACTCCGGCTAAATTATATGACATAATAAATATTTAATCTCAGATCAACTTGTTCCGGCACCAGCAAATAAAATATTGGTCCTTCGAACATTGGATAATGTCAAATTAACAAACTTCCCGGCGAAATCTGTTAACTGTTAATGAAATGATAATAGAAGTTAGACGGAAACAAATGAAATATTTGATTTGAAAACTTTAAAGTTTCGTGCGCTTTGTTAATTTTCGGTGGCTTTTTAAAAGGAAGAAAAACGTCTAAGCAATAATTAAGTACCTATTTAGATGTCTATGGGCGTCGTTAGCCATCAATAGTCCCGACTGTTCGTTTGCCTCGAGTACTATATAAAATGAAAGCTAGTTGCGATCTGTGGCCCCGGTTTGTAACCGAATTTTCTCCCCTTTTCGATAAACGTTTCCTGTGTAGTAATCCTTTAAATAGTAAATGGTTAACTAAACAGTTAAATGTAAATATTTCCAATCCAACAGATGAATTTCAACATTATGATTTAATGACTACTTAACACTCGAGTATACACAAGGCACGCCGGCGGCGAGCGCTGCGCGGAGAGCTGAGTGCAGCCGAAGAGAACTGGGCGCGGCTGACGCGAAAGTCATTTTGCAATAAGGAAATTCGTTTCAAGAAACTAACTTGTGGACCACAAATATCAAATAAGCTCATATTATATTGAGTCACCTTCTTTCCGTCACGGAACTTGACGGTGCCCTCTATGATGGTGTTGTCGTCGGCCATCGCTGCCGCTAGCCGCAGTGCCCGCCCCCTCCCCCGCCGCGGCGCATCACCCCGCACCCCGCTGTCGTCTGCTAGCGCAACTCCTGCATCACCTCTCCGGCGCGCCGCTCAGTGACGACACATGCTCCCACACCGACACTGTCGAAGAAGGGCATACAATATTAATTATTATGAAATAAGATAATGATGATGATGATGATGATGATGGTGTTGATGATTAAAAAGATAGATCTTTTAGTAAGGAATAACTTTGGTATTTTGCTTCCGAAATAAGCCGGCCAGACTTTATAAAAGCTTACGGTAACAGCGTGAAGTATCTTATATAAGCCTATGTAATAATTCCGATTATGAAGTTGCGAATGTTTATAGAGAAAGGAGCAGAAAGACATACATATCTCAAATAAATACACAGCAAACAATTACAATCTATTCTCGGTGTCCAAACAAGGAGCTCCGAAACTATTACGAGAGAAAACATCAAAATACTTGAGAATAAAAAACATTGCATCACAGAGCAAATTTACTGGTTAGCTAACAGTTTGATGTTTTCATTATATCTGAATGATTGTTTCCCTATTATGAGTAACACAACACGATGTACGGCTGTAGCCGGGGGATACCCAGCAGCCCGTACACTACTTGTTCCATTATCTCAGCGTCGGACACAAAGGAATGAAAGATGTAACGTCGAAATTGAAGAGAATTGTTCGAATTTGGATCCAATTAAAATTCAGAGGCAGCTCGAAACAACTCCATTACTGTCCGCCCGCCGTCTGAGAGCGCCGCAGTCGGGACGCTCGCCAAATAAACAAAAGGCGGCTTACAAGATAACAACCGCAAACCGATTTTTTGTTTCCTCTTTAGTTGAGGACGAGAATACGAGAAAATGAGGACTGCGTCACTGGGGAACAGGGGTCCTCCGGTACAATGACGGCATCATACAGCTGAGTAGCTACCGTACCGTGTTACCTCAGGTATTCCTTGTATTTTGTAGCGCAGGGCGCAAACGTGTCCGAGAGTTGGCTGAGTATCGGCGCTCCTAAATGTAAGTATCAGATTTCAAATATTTCAATTGTAATTTTAATGAATTTTTTTTCTTAAGAAATTTAATTAATTTATTTATTTCCCCCTCGATGGATATCCACATTGTCATGGTGAGGGGGCTTAGTAATCGTGGCTTGAACCACCACGGTGAATCCAAGGACGAATACAGGAGGCTACCGTCGTGGCACTCTGACGGCACATGCAGCGGTTTAATCGGTAGGGGCAACCCAATTGCCGAGTCCGACACTGTACTCGGTTGAGCCACCCGGACTCCTGGGTAGCGTACGTAAAGTTATTCCCCTGCGTTACCAAAAAAAAAAGAATTTATTTATTTAGTAAAGATGCACCATCGTCACAACATAATATTGAAACACATGTGCGCCTACAAGAG
>LUGF01054602.1:58636-68702 GCA_001625245.1 Calycopis cecrops | reverse complement strand
TTGTCCCCTTATCATATACTCGTTTTATTGGATTTTAAAATTGGAATGGCGTAGGTTCGCTTTTTAAAACTGAAAAACACGACATCTTTGAGTGATGAATATCGCGCGTGCCAAAAAATATTTCATTTTGTATTTCCCAGAATTTTTGAGAATGAAAGTAATGAAGCATATCTATCAAATCTATTTATTATGGGGATAATAGATAGGTTTATAAAAGAACTTTGAATTACGTGTGTATTTTTTATCGTCTTAAAATGCCAACATGCATGTCATATCTATCTACGTACACAATACACGTGGGTTATATTTTGATGTAACGAATATCCTTTTTTGAACATTGCGAATGCGAATCCGAATGTCTGCTACCGACATTCGCGAATGCGAATGCGAAAATTCGCTTTTCATTCAAATTTGGCGCCAATTGTCCAGGGTTTGGTGACAAGTCTCTTTCGAACGAGGAGCTTTCCGCTAACAAAATGATTACGAGATTAAAATACTTTTTCTTATGTATTATAAAATATAAGTATTAAATGTATTTTGATTTCTTTAGCATGCTACTATTCTTCAAATTGTTTTTTTTTTCTTCTGATATTCACATTCTCAAAACATTCGTAAAAATTTTGCCAATGCGAATATTCGTTACATCACTAAATTACTTTAAATACCTCTATACAGAGGTGTCGTAAATTTATCGGTATTTTACTCAAAAATGCCTAACGCGTCTTAAGAAGTTTAATTTACATTTATAACAGTCCTACTAATATTATAAAGGCGAAAGTTTGTGAGTATGTTTGTTACTCTTTCACACAAAAACTACTGAACGGATTTTCATGAAACTTTACAGTAATATAGCTTTCATATTAGAATAACATAATAAGTTAAAAAATATAGGGATTTTTGAAGTCCGAAATTCACGCGGGCGAAGCCGCGGGCGGAAGCTAGTATTATAATAACTAAATCCTAGATATTATCTTTTTGATAAAATATATTACAAGTATTATGTAATACGATTTCCTGTGATAAGAGCTAGGCATATATTTACTAGATTTGCCTCGCAGTTTAACCCTACTTCATCACTGGTACAATGTTAGGAAGAGATATCACCCGGTCCCAACTCAAGCATGGCACTACCTCTTACAGAATATAATATAGGAATATATTACACGCGTCTGTGTGTAGAATGTGCGACACGGACGCACCCATCAGCTCTGGAACCAGTTCTGTAATCATCATTATTGCGTCCCCGCCAGCTGGCCGCACGAGCGCCCACATGCAGCCGGAAACTTACTTTACTTACATTATGTATTTCACTTACATTATCTATGTGAGCGATAGGAATATAGACTTTAATTAAAAAAAATCGTTACTTTATCATATTAATAAAAAACATTGGTTCTGTTACAGAAATAGAATCAAAATATTTGTTTTGAAAACGACTTTAAATTTACAGTATACATTAATAGCGTAAACTGATTTCTGTACCAGTGATTATAAGCCGATAGCTGCACAAAATTTGCTCGTTTTAAAAGCTCTAGCCGGAGATACGTAGAAAAATATGGGGAAGAAGAAAAAACTTAAAAAAAATGTAATTAACAATAAAAATATTTTTATGGACAATTACCTACCTTGACAACACTATAATACGCACATGTCTTGACACCGTAGCTTGACACACTATTTGACATGACTATTTTCATTTAAAAGAGGTATCATCAGTTTAGCATCTCAAGTTTTCAGCAAGCAAGCATTCAGAGTTGTTTTTTATTGACGATTGAGTTGTAATCAAATCTACCACCTGTCTTCTCAACTCTGACATTGGCAGAATCATCGCAATCTGTAGCGATGGAGCCATAGTTTATAAAAAAAGAAGAAGAGGTATCATATCATCATCATCAGGCTGGCGACCCACGAGTTAATATGACTGAAAATTGCTTAGTGATTAACAGTCGATCTTGGAGTTCATTGGAGATCCTATGTTCAGAAGTGGACTGAAAATAGCTGATGACGACGGTACTAGCTTAATCATTATTTTATACAGTGCCAGACTAAGCAAATAGCAAAAGTAACTTATAACACACCAGGCGCTTAAAGCAAGCTATAAAGCAATCTATATAGCGTGCAGGGCCTATTACCTATAATAATCTATATGACCATGTTACTCAAAATATCAAATACGCCCTTAAATAGAATTTATACATGCCCGCGAGCTTAATCCGACCCTGCTATGCTCTACGGCCCATGCTAAACAGCTAAACACATTAAAATCTAAATTTATTATGGTTTTTTATGAATATTCACAGTTAATGAATAGATCAATTAAGCCAAAAGTTGTTTTAATTAATATGATACATTTCCACCCGGTCTCATATAATTTCTGATTACTTTTATGGTTGTTTTTTTATTTAAATATTTGAAAGTCGACTCATAATGGTACTTAAGTCGCTTAAATCGCTAATATTGAGCTTTCTATCCTATAGTAATTAAATAAATAACGTGATTCATACAAAATAATATTATTCGAAATTGAAGCTTACTTTTTATTTATTTTATAATTGTTCGTATGGTTATTTAATGTAAGTATATGTAGATATATTATATTATACTATTTAATGTACTTATTGAAAATTGTTATTCTTGAGCATAAATCTACTACTATCCTTATGTGTGGATGATTATATGACTAAGTAGATGTATAAATTATAATGTAAGTATAATTAATTAATAATGTAATTAATTATCAAGTATTGCACGCTTTTTATGTCTAATTGCAGAATAAGCCATATTATTAATTATGTATCATTTGTATATTACCTACAATCACAATTAATAACTTTGATTTTATTTGCTTTTCTAATAGTCTTGGACGATGGGAGTTTTATAGTAAACTAGCTGTACCGGGCGAGCGTTGCTACGCCACCAACAGATACGTCAGCATGGACTATCATAGCAGAATATAAAATTCATTGGAATGACAGTGGCGCCATCTGTCGAAAATTAGTCGTACCAACGCGAACGTAGAAACCTTTGTAGGTGCATTCAGAACAACTTTATAAAGATCATTAAGATTCTAGAAAAGGTATACAGACAAACATTCATTTTTAAATGTATAGTTAATACATTCGTATCTTTGAAACAATGGAAACACACATAAAATTTCAACCCAATCGGTCAAGAAGCTTAGTAGTTGACATACCGAGAGCAGCGCCACTTACCGGATCCAATTGTATTTTTTAAGCATCCAGGAAACCATCGAAATACCCATGTGAAATTTTAAGGTTTTGAGGTTCAGTCGTTTAGAAGTTTACCCGTTTTCCCATAGGAATTAAGCATTTTCCCGTGGGGAAAAATAACCTTTGTTAATCTGTGATAATGTAGCATTCAATTTCAAAGAATTTTTGAAATCGGTCCAGTACTTTCGGAGCCTATTCGTTACATACAAACACCAAACTTTTCCTCTTTAATATTAGTATATATATGACTTCATAGGTTCATTACAAAAGCAAATAATAATGTTTTAGTGTTATAATATTATGAAGCAAATTAGGGGCTAAGTTATACAAATATAGGTGCACTAGATATAACATTCTGGTGTCTAAATTGTAACCAGGTGAAAACCTGAACCACGAATTTTGTGAAATCTGGAGTTCCTGAAACTAGGACATGCAGAGTTCGCAACCGGGCTCTCCTTGAACCTCCTTGAACTTTTTGACAGTGATAGCCATAATTCTATAACTATAATGCCCTCTTGACAAAATTTCACATAAAAATATTTACGGTTATTGTTACCAATTAGTTATAACTGAATTTAAAATAACTCATACGCACCGTTAGTTTATACAACCTATTACATTATCAAGAGGTTTACTTTATTTTATTATTAAAAAAACCTAATTAAAATAGTAATATATCTTTACCTGCTTGCATAGTTCAACTACAACTAGCTTTTATCGGCGGGTTTGTTTATTATTTGCGCGCAATTTTTTTTTAACAAAATGTAAAAATACGTGTACAAAATCTCATGTTTTTTTTTTTGATATAGGAGGGCAAACGAGCAGCCGGAGCCATTTTTATGACTACCGACGCCCACAAACATCCGCATAGAGGCTATACAGATGCGCTGCCCTCCTTTCTCCTCCCACCGCCATGGGCCACCGGCTACTTACACACCGCACGAAACGCGACAGCACACAGCTGTCACTTTACGCCAGTCTCGTTTAAGCGAGAGGTACCTCCCCGGTCGTGCCGTACCTACGTAGTGCCACACTGCATGCAAGCATGCAGTGTGGCACTACCTCTTACCTAAAATATATACCATGATGATCTGTCGTCTAATTTGGCGTGAGAGCGTAACAAACAAACTTACTCAATACTCATATTTATATAGCAGGGATTTCAATGGAATTATTGTAACGTACGTCTCTACTCTGTTGGTATTCAATCTCGAACCACAGTATCATTTGAATTATTAATTATAATTTTTAATTTGAACAAAACATTGTACTGTGCCGACGTAAACGCCTCGCATCAAAGTGAATGCCGGGGCCCTCTCGTCCACCAAAATAGCCACATTAGTTTAATAATAGATTCGCATTAACATCTTAAAATAGCCGCGTAGTCGTTTGGAGGTTGTAAAATGTTAATTTATTCATATCTGTGACACATGTTTTACTAAAATTCAGTTTCTATTATTATTAATCTACAAAACAACCGATTTTGACACTTGGAAAAGAAGTAGGAAATTCTTTTTTCAAATCAAAATTCTAAATTTGAATATTGTTATTATGCAACAAAACAACATTATTAGCACTTGGAAAAGAAGTAGGAAATTCTTTTTTCAAGTCAAAATTTTAAATTTGAATATTTTGCAGTTGTCTATTGAGCGTAGAGTACCTATGCATCAACAACAATATTTAGAAGTATACTTCACATTTACTTTGACTTTTAAGTTGCCATGCTCAGGCGAGAGGTGATAATAAATTATTATAGTGATATACATATTTTCAAGTGATCAACTTGACGGATCTGAAATCTAGTAGCCAAGATATTTCAACAGTTCTCAATTCTACTACAGATTATGCAAAATTATAAAGTTGCCCAGTTCTTACCCAAAGTAACTGTCAGTTTATAGGTATAAAATAAAGAAGCTGCAAGACTTTCACAGAATCTTACACTTATGTGTATTTTTGTGACAATTGAAACTAGTCTTTCAAGTCGATCCGTGTGCCATGCATGTCAAGCTAAATTAGAACTACAATTATTGCTATAAAATTAATTAACGTAACATTATATTACACTCTGTAATACAATATTCTTCCGGTCCAAACCCTAAAGAAGCGCTTCAAAATTTACTGCGCAACCTTTTTTGGCCCATCTGACATCCCTGATAAGTGCGTTAATAATTTAAATATCGAATTCGTTGAACCGTTTCAGGGATGTACATTATCTGCGCCTTATCAACGTTACCGAGAACAGAGACCTAATGGAAGATATATGTTCTACACAACGACGTTCTCTCGGCCGTTTCCGGTGGTTGTTTACAAAAAAATATAAATAGGTATATAAGCACCCGTCCTATATACATACAAACTCGTCTGTGCCGAGATACTTGGCGCGATTAAAAATCGTTACAACTTCCGTTCGGCTGCGAGTCGCTCCGAGGAATAAAAAAGATAAAAAAAATAACATTAAGATCGATAAAGCGGGACGGGCTACCTGTTTTTTTTTTCACTTTAGAGCCCGAGGTAATTTCGTGTCGCCGGCCAGTGTCCACTGGCCAGTACTTATTTTATATCGACTCTGGCCACTCCGCTATCAGATGACTGCGATAAGAGGCATTACAACATTGTAGATAATACAAATGATTTATTGTACGCGGCTAAAACATTTGCATATCATGCACATTAAAACTAAGTTGTACAAGTTGTAATTAAAATTGAATTACATAAGTCCGACTTATATCATAAATGCGAAAGTATGTTTTTATATTTTCCCGCAAAAACTAGAGAGCGAATTTTATTCAAATTTGGCACTACATATTACATTCTAGAATAAAAATCTAGAAAAAACTATTATGGTCTCATACCTATAGGTTAGATTTTACGCGAGCGAAACTGCGATGTAGAGCTAAACTAAGTATAATGTATCTAATTATTTATACGTTACTTTTTAATTTCATTAAAAAATACTGTCGCTTTTTGTATTGATAACGACTGTATTATTCTAAATTCAATTTGTTGTACAACAGATTTCAATATATGACTAAGAACAAATTTAATATAGGTTTTTTAATTGGTTGTTAGTCACATTTGTAAATACCTGTTACGTATAATATTATTACATTAAACCACTCATAATAAAATGTAAGACGCCATAAAACAGAACACAGGCAGGCTTCCGGTCGTTCGTTTCTGTTGATTAGTTAATATTATCAATGGGTTTTATGTTCCCGTCTCTCCTAGCAATTTATAAGACTGGGTGGATAATACCCAACAACATTTATGGTGGCTTAGAGATAGAACAAGCAATAAGACGTCATTTTGTGCACATGGAATATATATTATTAGCTATAAAATATAATTATGGCAAGTAAAGCGAGTGTTATGCTATCCCACAACCAGTAGATATTGTGGTACACTTTATAGAAAAAACTACCACATCAAAGTTAAAACATAGTCATATACATATCTACGTATATGCCTAGCCTAGCTATGTACCTAATATATAAAAATCTTGTAAGTTCTTGCATAGCAGCGCTTTTTCTTGTTTCTATCTGTTACTTTTATTTTATGTGCACAACATAAAGCATATTTATTTCTTTCATTTCATTATTTATGTAAGTACATAAAACATACTCAAATTTTCTAAATAAACCTACCCGTATGTAATTTATCTTCAAAATTTTTAAATGAATTTATATTATTTATAATATTTTGGCTACACAGTTTATATTAACATTAATATCAGCTTTGTTATTAATTTAACCGCATACGAATACCGTAATATGTGTAAAACATTTTGATAGTGTGAAGAATAAAATTTCAGATCTTATTTTCTCTCAGTTTGCGGATCACTATTAACTGCATAAAGATCTTAGAGATATAGAGGCTTAGATCTTCTAAAGATAAGCTCTAACTTAATATATTAACTAAAAATATGTTAGGTTAGGTTAGGTTACCATATTACTAAAAATAAAAAATAAAAAAACATATTACTTACTAAAAAATACATATTATGTCGCAAGGCAAAAAAAACATAATAATATTAAAATTTAATAACAGACAAACCCGAATACGAAAACTAATAAAAACTAAAAAAAGAAAAAAAAATATTAGTGACCGCTTCAACAGCCGGGCCCGTTTTATTATGAAGATTTTGCCATAAATTTAAAAGCAGTCCGACTGTAGAAGAGCCTACTTAAATCAACTCTTGTTTTTATTTTTTTTAGTTATTTTATATCCTATGCAGTCCGTAAGTTTTTGTTTTTTTACTATTTTGCGGCAGTCCATAAGTACGCCATTGCCACAATATAAATCTAACAAGTTTAGAGAAATACAACCACCGATGGTCCGTTGTTGCTGTGTATCGTAACAAATACCGATATATTTTATGGCTATACCATACAATATATATTATACTTACACGTTATTTTAAAAGCGATGATTTTATCAATGTTATTTGATATGTCAATGAACGAGATACAAAAGACATTTGAATTTTAATCGCGTTCGACGTTGCCGATTCAAACGCCTTTATATTTTTAATTTCTATATTTGTATGGACATTACTTTAACGATATTGCCAGAGGAATAAGGAATGTCCATACTTTGTGGTGGGTAAACTGCGAATCGAGCGTTTTATTTCGCTTTTAGTGGTTATAATAAGATTTATAAATAATATCGATGATACAAGACGAGATCGGCGGCAATTTCACGAACGGTACGCCATGATAATTAAGTGTCCGAACGCGGTGGCCAGCTGTGTGCGTGTGCGCGGGCTGCGGGGGGGAGGTATAAAGTCTGGTAACTATGCGGCGTAACTCCGGTAGCAGTGCAACAGGTCTGGAGAGGCGAGCGGGCGCGGGCGCGGGGAGGTAGGAAATCCTTTGCTCACGCACGCACACAGGCGCGTCGCGTATGTGTGCGCCATCCGGTTTGGTTTGCGCGTGAGCGTCGTTCATAGGTGGCAGTGTAGTGGTGTATATCAAGTCGATCGATCAATGAGCTCGACATCGTTCGGACTGTTGCCTGCATGCAATTCATTGATTAACGCTATGGACGTTGAATTGTTTATTCATTCATGATAAAATATATTCTTATTTTAAATGAATGTATTTATTGAACGCAACAATGTTCCAATACTGTTATATTGTTAAAATGAAACTGATCTTGTGTCACTTATGTAACAATGGCTATTTCATTATTAATCATATCGTATTCCGTTAATTCTTATTTAACCCTATTTTGCAACGGTCTAATTCATAATAATTTTTAAATTAACGGATTGCTCATTAAAATGTTAGTTACATAATTCTATACACATATTATGTCTACAAATGGTAATGACTATTATGCTAATGCTTAATGTTATTCACTATTAAATTGCTGTATTATATTAAATATCATAAATCTAGGCTTAGAATGGCAACCCCACCACCCACTTGTAAGCCTCTCACGGCAAGAGCCTTAATTTTGCAACCTGTCGCTCGTTTGTTGGTGAGATTATTCTCAGGTTAGTTGAGTAGGTGCAGAGAAGGTGGGGAACCATGTACTAGTCGTGGAAAGAGATGAAGGGTTGCGCGTTGTGACTTTTAATTTTTTTTTTTTAATTTAATAAAAGGGCAAACGACTAGGCGGAGACAAGACAAACCCATAGACATCCGTATAATTTTATGCTGATGCGCTGACCGTCCTTCTTCTCTCCAAAGGGGTACCTGAAACTCAACCACCTCCCCCTTATTTCCTCCAATGGGCCATTGGAAGCAGAGCACACGAAACTTCGACAGCATTTCTTCTAGACATGCCAGTCCAATTCCATTGCACTGCAGCATGACATTACCTACAATACAGCGACAAAAATCATGATTGTATTGATGATGATAACGTACATCATAAAAGATCACGCGCTTCCTGACTTTCTCTAAAACGTGTATACAGCCTACAGTCGCGGGCAATTCGGATTGATTACTGTGAAAGTTCTGATGCTCCACTAATTAGTGGGACTACTAAATTGAGGCTTCCAGTTTTGATCCCATCATCATGGGCAGTTCGTCTACTAATTAACATAGACTAATTAGACTCTACCATCAAGCAAACCTTGGTTTACTGATAGCGTAAATGTGTTTCCCCGCGTCAAAAAAGCTTTGAACTTGGACATATTTCAGCGTCAAGCATAAATATATTAATCTGAAGAGATGAGATTAGAAAATCATCTTTTCATGTCAGACTTGTAGAGTATTTGGCGGCAAAAATAAATTGTTCAATAGTAATAAAATAAACCCCATTTTACTGCCTGATTTTGGAGCCTGTGCGAACAACAAACAAAACAATCTTTCCTCTTTACATACTACTACAGATATAGATTAAGAAGAGAAAGAGGTAGACCTTTAGGCTAAATTATCACTGCGATATTTGAGCACGATATAGAGCCATACGTGTATGGACTTTGGTGTTAATTTGATTTCTTTCTAAAATGGTTCGTCTTGTTAAGTTGTAACATAATTACTATAGAACGAATTACTTATGACGTTCACAGCACCACAGCCCTGCACTCAGAGACAATCTGCAGCTATGGTCACAACACCATATAAATTACCGATATTTTCTGAGCTGTAGGATAAAATATGTACATGGAGGTGAATGGGGACACATTTGGAACACATTTCGAGTAGAACATTTCGTTAAGTAGAGACGTAGGTAGAGCTGCACTTTTTTGGTTAGCGTTCACGAACCAGGCGCATAAACACAAGAACCGGTTAAAATGCAAACTAGTAATGGGCGTTTGACAGGCAGGTGTGGGATGGTGGAATTTGCGTGGTGGCGTGGGCGGCGGTGCGCCCTCCGCGGCGCAC
>LUGF01054602.1:34954-44989 GCA_001625245.1 Calycopis cecrops | reverse complement strand
GAGGCCGGTGCGTGGGCCGCCCCCCGCCCGCGCCAGGTGCCGCTCCGGACCGCGCCGGTCGACGAGCCTTCCCGTGGATTTGCGCGCCCGAAATTCGGTGATTCTGCCGTGTTTTTGTGTGTCAGTGAGCCTTCCGGCGCGGTTTCGGTGCGGCACGAGCGAAGGAGCTCAGTGTTGTGTGTGGGGCCCGCGGAGGCCCGAGTGCCCTTGTGTAGCGATGTGTGTAGGAGACGTGACCGTGGAACGTCCGCTTCGTAAGTACTAACACCACGTCGTCCCGTATCCGGGATGTGACGAGTGGCGGTAGACGGGACTAGCTAGGTTAGGCTGCCGCAAGGTTCGTGTGGGCAGCGCTGGGTAGGATCGCGAAGAACTCGAGTAAACATGAATGACGAGACGAGGCGAGGGCGTCACGGCACGCCAGCGAGCGCCGAGCTCGACTGCACGGTCACACGTGTGCCGGTGCCGTCTCGGCGACGTTAACGCGCGCAACGAGAAACTTCTCAACCGACGAGTTTCAAAATGTTTCCATTTATCACGCTTCATATTATTTAACATTGCTCTTACACGTTGTAATTGTTAAATAAATGTGAGCAATATGCTCCAAACACAAAAATGCAATCTAGTCCCGGTATTTAAATACTCATATACGTTTTATTGCTAATTAAAACCTCTTTAAATCATCACATGATATAATATCTCGATGGAGGATGTACCTCATAATTATTATAGTAGAACGTTACTTCTCCATAATCTTGGCGCTTATTTTTTAATGACATTAACAGCAGCAGATAAAATTTTCGTAGAACAATAAGTGAGCAAAGATAAGAAACAAAATGTCAACAATACTCGTGTTGTTATCGTTTAAACAGAGAGAACTACGTTAAACATAATATTTTTACTTTGAAATGTGATAGACATTACATCTATTTACTTTAATCGGAAAGAGATGGAAAACTCATTCTATTATTACGTATACGGTATAAACACACACTCTGCCATTGAGAACTGAAATGTAGAATGAGAGCGTGGTAATCCGATGAATTGGCACATGTTAGGTTTATTACGTGTAGTCTTGTCAAATAATAGTGGTAAAAAACCGAGCCAATCTCATTGACTACATTTGTTTTATTCAATGTATCTATAAATTTAAAGCAGATAAATTCGTACTATAATGATACTGGCAATAAATTTCTAGGTAGAACAGCTGTATTTTATTGAATAAAATAAGCGGTGTGGTCACCATTAAAATCTGTTCTAAAGTCAAATTTAAATTGAGAAACTGGTTTTGCAATCAATAATCGTATATTGTCCAAATAATATATTTCGTAATGGCTTTTTAAATGCTTTTAAGTGTGGTATTTTAATTAATATTTTAAAAAGTCCCCTCGCTTACGGGAACACTTACATGGGAATTCGAATGGTATAGTTTTCAGATATTAAAGTATTCCGCGATGTTTCTAAGCTTATTACCTATTACATAAGTGGATATTAGGTAATAGATTGCAATGTTGAGTTTCATATTATGCTATATGCATATTCTTACGCCTTTCAAATATATAGCTAGTCGCCGGATTTGTAGCAATAGCGAAGTCAAAGAAACTGCTTTATTATAAAACCTGTTTTTATTTTAAAGAATTCTGTAGAAACGGCCTAGTATTTTTTATTAAGCAAAATTTACGATATTGTAATAGATACACTACACGTGCTTAAAAATATGGAATGAGACGCTAAATTATATACTTAACTCAAAATGTAGCAGCAACATAAACTTAATTTGTTTAATGCACAAGGCATTGATTTATAATTCATCACTATGATGAATTTTTCACTATCGCATTATTTCCTTAAAATTAGCTCCTTTTAAAAATAAAACAACTTACAACAAATTTGATTCGAGCAGAAGCCATTATATTTTGAATCTGGCCCAAGAAAGCTCGTAAAGACAGATTGCTGATCTTTTTGAGAATAACAGGTACAAATAACAGCCCATATACATTTTTACATGGCTCAGAAACGCCTCTTAACCAACGTAATACCGCAGATATCAGTCAGTTAACATACCTAATTAAAAGGAATTATTACTAGATGCGCCTATAGAGCAAAATGCTCAGTACATAATATGTCACAGGCACATTACACTGTACAAAAGCTTTTCATTGATAATTCCGTAGTTATTCATTAATGTAGATAGGACCTTGTCGAGTTCATTGACCGGCTACCTTGAAAATATTAGTAAATTTTTCTGCAGCGATAAATTCGCTGAATTGGTTACTAGCTACCCAATCAAATACTTTTATATTAATGCTAATTAAATAATATATGCTAAATATATTTTAATTTTTTCGTAAATTCGATCGTATGATTTCATTTTTTTATAGATATTTCATTTTTTTAAATTAATCTCTTAATTTGTCATGTCTAGGTATTAGTAGCATCAAAACTGATCTAGATGTTTAAAATCCTTCTTTAGACTTGTATATTTCGACAAAATGACTGATTCAATGAATTCAGGTTAAACATTTTCTATTTATAGTTAACTTTAATACAACAACTTTTGTCACTAGGTACGTTTAATGACACTAGAATAACGTCTAACAACTCCTTCAAGATTATATTCTTGTCTTCTTCAGGAAGAATAAAAATTCCATAAAAATAAAAATTTCCATAACATACTTGGAATTCGGTGAATTTAATCGGATTTTAATCGCTTCTTAACTGAAGCATCGAGCTTGAAGTTTTTACGATCTTTATATGTCTTTTTTATGTTTTATACCGATTTTTAACTCGAAATATCCTCACCCACGACGAAAAAACTCATTTTACGGTCTTTATTCTGTTAGACCTTTATAAATACGACAATATTAGAAAGATAGTTTGCGATGCTTAAAGCCTCATTGGTGCTAACTTAATCATAAGTGCTTCTTCGGCCCGATTTATTTGCAATGCAGCATTATAAGTAGTCTCGAGATGTTTCTTCCTCTTGGAAAATAATTTTATAACTTATCCGTAAAAACGTAACTATTTACCAATCTTAAACGACTTACGGCACTAACATATTATAAAGAATTTCGTCGACATAATTCAATGTCTCTTTACATATTTAAGTAAAACTAAGTAGGTATCTATACTATACTTACAAAGATCAGACCAGTACATAATAAATAAAAGCATAATTTTATGTAGTAATTTGCTGATGACTTCTCGTTTGCCCCCATAAACTATTAAACAAAAAAATATCTTAATTATTTATACCATTAAAATTTATTTCACTATTGTGCTCGTTTACATCTAATATTTTGATTTTATTGATATCTGTTAGAAGGCTATCGACTTTTTAGGGAATATACAAACCCACTTAACAATTTAATGCATGTAATTAAAATTGAATAAATAGAAACTATTTTCGATTAAACGTCCTAGAATATTCTTGTGATTCGAGAAATACTTCAATTAGCTCAATTATGCGCGGATTCCGTACGTAGGCAGGAATTTTGTAATTTGCTCGCACTATTTGCGTTTATTCGTTCGAGATAAATGTTGAAGTATTTTATCGTATACAAATTGTGGGATAATTAATTTGAACTGACGACTTAAATGTGTATTTGTAAGTTATGTTTCCCTGGTACAGTGCTGCTAACTTTGGTATTTCCGTTGGCATAAAATCATACTAAATTCAAGCTACATGTGGTACAGTATCTAAGAGGGCTCTTTCGGCATCTCTTACCCAAATATTCTCCTCCCTTTTTTGCTCATGATTTTCAACATCATGTATCAATTAATTTATAATATACTAGCTTCGACCCGCAGCTGCGCCCGCGAGGATTTTGAACTTCAAAAATGGAAGAGATTCTCAATTCTTCGGAATGTTTATTTAATGAATGGTGGTATGCAAGTGGTCCTATTGCCCGGTCATGATCTGTTGATGTGATCCTGGTGAAATTGAAGGAACTCCTCAAATATTATAGGCATCTCAAGGAATTAATCGGCGCTGGCTCGCCGAGCTTTAAATGTTTGTTCTAACGGCGCGGCGATATCTCAAAAACTATTCATCTGATTTATATAGTATAAAGGGCAATTTTAATTTGCATTTAATGCCTAAACTAACTAACATATTTATTTAGATTAGGATTAATATTGAAATACAGAAGATAGATATTTTGAAAATAACGTAATTAATTAAAAATTTAAACATAAAAGCGGTTATTGTAAGTCAACCGTAAGAGATAAAGATTTCGATCGAAGAAATTAGCTTATTACATTACTCAACTGTAGTCTCTTATCTCATCTTTGCTAGTTTACGCGGCGCTCGCGTGGTAAGCTCCCAGTTAGCGAGATTTATTGCGACCTCTTCAACATTTAACGTCATACATCAAAACAGTAAATTTACCTATACCTTCCTAAAGAATCATTCTTTCTATTGTTGAAAACTGTATAAAAATACGTTCGGTAGTTTTCTAGTTTATCGCGTTCAGACAGACAAAAAGACGCGACCGGGTACTTCCTTTTATAATATACGTAGATAGAAGATATATGTCGGCTATAAGGATATTTAAAAATGAAAGTCAACATTAAAAACGGTGCTGAAGGTAGCGAGAACGTGCTTTCTTAACGTATCCTACTAACTTTATAAATGCAAAATATACTATGTATTTTTTCCTCATTCGCGCAAAAACTGCTGAACTTAGATGAAAATTAGATCGAAATTAATATTATTTGCGGTCGTATATTTTTTTATCCCGACAAAATGAATAATTAATTCCTCTGCAAGAGTTTTGACTCGTTTTGGCCATATTTATAAATTTAACATAATATCCGCCTACAATAAAATGCGACTTTATTAACGAAATCATACTACCATGTACTTGTGCATTATAATACATCATACGGCATAGCCTGCTTATGAGTAACATATGCGTACAGTCGAAATTCGGCCATGCACACGACCAAGTTACAGTGACTGCTAACTAAAGTTAATAAATAAGTTCTGAGACACTGACGACTTACATTTTGTCAAAAAACAGTTTACATCATAAATAAAGTGTAATAAAATAATTAATGGACATAATTCACATTAACCAACAATTTTGGTACAGATAGCTTCTGGCTTAGGTATCCACTAAGAAAGAATTACTAAAATTTTAACCATAAAGGCTTTAAATAGAGTCTGAATGTTTGGTTGAAGGAATCCTCTACGTATGCCGTCAGAACTCTGGTTCTTAGCTAATAAATAAATATGATGGTAAATTTTCAGAATATAAAAAAAATTAAGTTATAATTCAAACTAAGTATATTTAAATATGATAAAATCTTGGAATAAACAATGATGTAGCCATTGCGTACATCATATCAGCCATATGGCTGGCCTATGTAACCTATCGTAATATATAACCCTTAGGGTAATAGAGAAAGTATAATTTATGTAAGTATATGGGTACTACGCCATAACAGTAAATTATCAGCAGTCGTAAATATAAAATTTGAAAACAGGATTGGCAGAGGCATTAAAGACAGGTTCATCTCGATCAAATTAAGGTTAGTTAAGCATTTATTTCGATACTAGCGGAGGCCTCGTTTGATTTTATTAAATATAATCTGGATGCTCTTTTGAACCCTTGAAGGTTGATATTAAAAGTCTCCTCGGCCTTTCAACTGCTACAGGGGGGTTAAATTCGTAATAGACAGACAGATAAATTAAAATTTTAAAGTAAGTTCTAATATTAATAACGATAAAATGTTATATTGCATTAAGATTACAGTGTGCACCAAACAATTTTTCTTGTAGCGTTACTACTAAAAGAAATCTCAGGTTGGAATAAGTAGTACTTCTGTACTAGTATTTTTATAATCTTTATATTATATGTACTTATTATATATTACAGTAACGAGTAAAAATCGTAGACGTATGTTACGTGGTTAACAGTAGAAGTAGAAAATATTGATATTATGATGAGGATTCTAACAGTAATTACTAATTATTTTCAACTCTTGCAGTATTCAGGCTAATGTTGATTATGAAAGGAAATATGACGTTAATATATTATGTTTTTAAATTTGTACATAACCCGAAAGAATAAGGTATACAGAAGAATTGTATCTGGGCCGCTATCTATAATCTGTATTGTCTAAATATAAAGATATTTATATTTATTTTAAAGAATTGTAATATTTATCGATTCATCAACAGATAAAGCTATCTATATTACTATATTTTAAGATTGTAAGATAAGATATCAAATAAATAAACATTTGTAGATTTTTATTTAGATATAAAAATATCATTTCTTTTTGTTGAATCATTAAATTGTAAAAACTACAGTGATATTGAATAACAACTACGAAACGCACGGAAATTTGCATAAATTTTAAATTCTGTAACATCCAATTTTTAATTTTTGTGCAGTTTTTGTAATTTATATGGAAATATTTTACGATTTCCGTTTTTTTTTTTTTTTTTTTTTTTAATGGTATAAGGGGACAAACGAGCAGTCGGATCGGAGCCTTTTTATGACCCATAGACATCCGCTTTGAGGTTATACAGAAGCGTTGCTCTCCTTCCTCCTCTCATGTTCGTGGGCTTATACGCCACAGCACAACTGGCACTTTACGCGGGTATAGTGTAAGCGGGAGGTGCCCTGTAGTGGCGATCGGCTACATATATGCATGCGTGACACTGCCTCTTACTAACTTGTTAAAATTGGCGATCTCAACTACGTGTACAATTCGAGTGAGTTTACAGAAGTGGAAAAGGTTGTAATTTTCTGAAATTAGTAGCATTACATTTACATATTTTTCTACGAACTATTTACATACCTACTTACAGGTTTTAAGGATACCTACATATTATGTTGACGGCCAGGCTGGCGCAGTGGTAAAGGACTCGGATAAAGCGGAGCATGTAGCGCCAGAGGTCGCGAGTTCAAATCCCGCCTCATGGACGTTTATTTTTGTAAATATATAATTGAAAATCTTAAATATATAAAATTTCTTAAATTTATAAAACATATTAAATATATTTCCGTTGTCTAGTATCTGTAACACAAGCCCTTACGGCACTTAGCACGGGGCTAGGCTTACGTAGTGTGAAATGTATTATTATTTAATTTTTTTTTGTCTTAGTAATTTGAGGTTCCAAAAAAAGTATTAATTCCATATTTTATAACATTAGAGCAATCATAAAGGAAGCTAATGCAACACACGGTATTCAATTATAGAATGTAAATGATGGGTGGTGTATCACTATATGCTTCATAATATTTTTTCCTATATCACTTATATTATAAATGCGGAAGTTTGTATGTATGTTTGTAATTCTTTAAGTTTAACGCATTTTAAGTACTGAACGAATTTAATGAAAATTTTGCATAGATGCTTATAATTTGGAACTACGAAGTACAATTAATCTCTGATTCCCTAGTTTATTTTGTTTGAAAAGCCGTTCGGATAGTGCAAATTATTTGAATAACAATTATGCCTTTTGATAAACTTAAGATTTAGACAACTTACTAAGGACTACTACTTCGTAAGGACAAATGGCCCATGGAGGTGGGAGGAGAAAGGAGGGCAGCGCATCTGTATAGCCTCTATGCGGATGTTTGTGGGCGTCGGTAGTCATGAAAATGGCTCCGACTGCTCGTTTGCCCTCCTATACCATGAAAAAAAAATCCATCCAATACGTTTAATAGTTTTTGCATAAATATCGAACATAAATAAAAGTTTCGTATTCATAATATTGGTAGCATTGGTAGGATTGTTCTCAAAAATTACTTTATTATTTTGAAGGAGTAGGTTGTAAATTAAATTCTAAATTAGGGCATTATGGAATCACATAGAGTTTACTAGAAGTAATTACATTTTTTTCCACTAATATCAACTTATATTTTGAATACGGAAGATTGTGTGTATGTTTCTTATTTCTACTATTTTGAAAAAAAATATATTTGTGAAAAGGAACCCCATTGTAATTCCCGGGGAGAAATCGCGGGGTGCAGCTAATATGATACATTTGAGTAACATATAGTATGCATTAATTTTAATACGCTGCCCTAGCCAAAGTAATTATGCTAAGTACGTTATTTTAATGGGAGCGGGAAAGGTATAGGATAATTTTCGAGATAAATTAAAAAAATAGACATAAAGAAAAAGAAAATTCAAGAACTGGACACACTAATCGTCTAGCTGAATGCCGCAATACTTTACGACGTATACTAACGTAACTACGTACCATATATGTGCAATATTAGTTGTGCCTCGCGGTTTTTTCTGACAAAAATCTGTCGTAAGGGAACCATACCAACTTTAGCGTTTATAATATTAGTATAAAGAATGGAATATGGATATTGGAAAATGCTTCAATTATTGTAACGTTTTGACACTTAAAATTGAATTGAAAGGAATCATTTCAAAATTAACTACAGTTGCCCAAAACGTTTGCCGGAACGTTAGTCGATCATAGCCTTAAAAGTACTAAACCGATTTTAACAAATGATGCAAAATTGACATTTACTTATTTTGACTGTTAAAACATCATAAAATAAATACAATTTTTTAAAATATAATTTAAAAAAATTGAAATTTAATAAGTTCCATAACTGTTATTTTAAGAATCTAGCCCGACACATTAAAAGTGATGTCCGTGTGTCTGTGTTTATATGTGTGCGTAACCTTGAATAACGTGTGAATGACTAATGACTAGAATCTAGATCAATCGGATCTCCGTTCAAGATTTATCGTTAGCGAAAAGTTATAGTGGAAATTGATATAGCCTACCTGGACCTGGTGTATCGTAGTTTGTCGATGTTTTTTTAGGGCTAAGTTTGGATTACTTTTTAGATGCCATGCATAGTTTGAAGTTCATATTATTATGTTTTTTCTGTATTTTGTTGACGAGATTCCTCAAATTATTATTAACTAGTAAGTATTTCGAATGTAAAGGAAGCGTTTTGATCGTTCCAGTCATTTTCAAGTTAATATAGGTTCACCTAAATATGTTCCCAATTGAATATATGTAATATGATTACATACAGACATACGGAGATCACTGAACATTCGTTAGTAAATTCTAGGCCGCAGGTATCAATGCATTTTTTTTAAATTCAGTTTTGGGGATTAAGTATTTTTTTTATATCTAAGGGAAACCTAAATGACATGAAATCGGGGATTCAATATTATTTATAAATATCATATTGATATTCGTAATAATTATAACCAAGGTTATTACAATTCAACAATATGAAGTCATTTTTTTCTGCAAATAATTGTTAATTTGAATTGTTGCTTTATTTTTCGTGATGTAGACATTTTTTGTATCACTATAAAATCGTTGGCATTGATAATTATAACTCTATAATAGTTGAAAAAAGGACTACTACTACTTTATACTGGCTATCTCTCGTCTGTATTTTTATCAAATTAAAAAGTATGTACGCCTCTGAACAGATTTTGGTGCAATGTAAAAGACAAACAGACAGACTTTTTTCGTTCCTGCACCGTTCAGCAGTGGCATAATCCCTTTGGTCCCTGTGGCAAATTCATCGAATGGAGTCCTTCTGTCTCATATAAAAAAACTTAACCAACGTTTTTCTTTCGGACCTAAGCTTGTGCCGTACAAGCGAAAAGAAGTCCAATACATCTTCATCGGCTTGGAGTCGAAAGGTGGATCGACCCAGACTCTGCCGCAGGGGGGAGAGATGCTTCCCAATATGAGAATGCTTAATTTAACTTTTATTATCATAGACCGCGGGGTCTCTCACAGCAATATAATGTTCCACGTGTACTGGTAAGAGTAGTTCGACTGCATGCTTGCATGCAGTCGAATTGGGCCGGCACGACCGGAGAGGTACCTCTCGCTTACACGAGACCGGCGTGAAGTGACAGCTGTGCTGTCGCGTTTCGTGCGGTGTGTAAGTGACCGGTGGCCCATGGAGGTGGGAGGAGAAAGGGGGGCAGCGCATCCGTATAGCCTCTATGCGGATGTTTGTGGGCGTCGGTAGTCATGAAAATGGCTCCGGCTGCTCGTTTGCCCTCCTATATCAA
>LUGF01054602.1:12790-33455 GCA_001625245.1 Calycopis cecrops | reverse complement strand
CGATCGTGTGCGGCGCGTGCGGGCGCTGCCGCTGCGGCGAGTGCGCCCGGCCGCGCGCGCTGCCGTCGCGCTGGCTGTGCGGATCGTGCCTGTGCAGCGCGGAGGCGTGCGTCGACTACGCGTCGTGCATGTGCTGCGCCAAGGCGCTGTTCTACCACTGCGGCGGCGAGGAGGAGCCGGGCCGGCTGGCGCGGGCGGCCTGCGTGGGAGCGCTGGCGCTGCCGCTGCCGTGCCTGCTGCTGTACTGGCCGCTGCGCGCGTGCGCCGCCGCGGGCGCGTCGCTGTACGCGCGCGCGCGCCGCAGCGGCTGCCGCTGCGAGCCGCCCTCCAGTATTATCTAGTCGCGCGCGATGTACAAATATTTATTGGGAGCGCAGGCTCGAGTGAGTGTGTGTCGCCGGGTCGGGACGCAGCCCGCGCGCCGAGTGATCGTTTCGTTTGTAAATATAGTCGTATAGTGTGAATGTACGTGATCGTGTCGCCCGAACGCCCGAAAGTCTCAAATTTTTCTTGAGACCGTAACGTGTCATAAAACGCTAACGTTTAGTATTTTGGATTCCACACAAATCCAGAGAAGATTAAGAGATGAGATATACAACATAGTTATTAACATGTAGATAATTTACCATTTATTTATTAACTGAATTTGTATTTATTTGTAAATAAAACAACAACATTATATTATAAATACGAATGTTTACTACAATGCTGGTTTTTTCTTTTCCCCTCTCTGAATCAATATTATTTTTTATTGAAATTGTAACATGAATCACATAATTATGTAATTGTAATGTAAATGTTATAATTTCAATAAAGTACTTAATTTATTTTCTTCTAAAAGGGAATGAAAATAAATTTAAAAATGAATAAACATTGAACATTTTCAAATGATTACTGTGGATACACCAACAGTCCAATTGTTCGAACACCTTCGTGATTCACATTCAGTCGGAAGGTATTAAATCTTAAGTCTAAACTTGTCCTACCGGAATAACGATTGAGTTTACACCTTTATTCTGCATATTGGTATGTATACTTATATCCCAAGACATTTAAATGTGACTTGAAGCTATGGAAAGATATACCATATAATGGCCGAACACCTTAGCCTCCATCTTTAGCATAATGGATGATAATAGAATATAGTGGGAAGTATTACAAATGCAAACATAAAATTTATTTAATTATTCAGTTATGCGCAGATATAGTCCAGTTGCATTTTATTATAGGTATAAATTAATTTTATTAATTGTCAATAGGCTGCTAAGATCAATTCCTTGTTAGAAATAATACTCAATACTCCTTTGATGTCGGCAAATTAATATGCATATTATGATAAGTCAAAGGAAGTCTATATAGAACTTTCGAGTAGTATGTAATAGGAATTAGTGGGAGTAATCTCTTCTAAAATTATAAAGAGGAAAGATTTGATTGTGTGTGTGTTTGTATGTAACGAATAGGCTCCGAAAGTACTGGACCGATTTCAAAAATTCTTTCACCATTTGAATGCTACATTATCACAGATTAACATAAGCTATTTTTTTTACGGGCAAATGCTTAATTCTTATGGGAAAACGGGTAAACTTCTAAATAGCTGTACCGATTGGGTTAAAATTTCATATGGGTATTTAGATGGATTTCTGGATGCTTAAAAATACAATTGGATCCGGTAGATGGCGCTGCTGTCCGTACGTCAACTACTAAACGGCTTGACCGATTATGTTGATTTTGTATGTGTATTTCCATTGTTTTATAAACACGTATTATCTATATATAAAAATGAATGTTTGCCTGTATGTCCTTTCTAGAATCATTTAAGAATGTGATGATTTTTAGTACAGCTGTTCTAAATGCTGGGCGAAGTTGGTACCACCAATTTTCGACAGATGGCGACACTGCCATTCCAATGAATTTTATATATTGCTATGATAGTCCATGCTGACGTATCTGTTGGTGGCGTGACAATGCGCGCACGCTGCATCTAGTTAAATATAAAATTATATACCTGTAGTACACGTAGGAGGTAATAATAATAATAATCTTTATTTCGGACAATATACATCCATATAAAAAACTACAATACTTACAAACGAATACATTTTTTTTTTCACACATAAGCAGGCTTTGTGTGCCTAGTGCTGGTGTGCACATCATTCCACCTAGCCCAGAGGGGGCTATCAAATTTTACAGCCACAATGTGCTCAGGAGGACGTTGGTGTTGCCCAGAATTCTGCTTATAATGGACGCTGCACGCTTACGAACGATTGGTCGACACGACCGGGGAGATGTCTCGCTTACGCGATACGTTTCGTAGGTTGATGAGTTTCCGGTGGCCCATTAGAAGGCAAGAAGGGCAATACGTCAGCTTTATTACAGAAATGTTCATGGGTGTCGATAGTCATGAAGTCTGCTACTGCTCGTGGCATATGACCTAGGTTATTTAGGAAGAGGTAGTGCTACGCTGCATGCGTGCATGCAATAGAATTGGGCCGGCACGTGGGAGGCACCTCTCGCTTACACGAGACCGGCGTAAGGTGACAGCTGTGCTGTCGTCTTTTGAGCAGTGTGTAAGTAGCAGGTGGCCCATGGAGGTGGGAAAAGAAAGGAAGGCAGCGCATCTGTATAGCCTCCATGCGGATGTCTATGAGCGTCGGTGGTCATGAAAACTGCTACGACTGCTCGTTTGCCCCCTATATAAAAAAATAGGTAGGTTGTAGAGGCTTATTCCTAGAGAACACGATAGCTCTTTTTGTTTTTTTCTCTAGAAATCAGGTAAAAGGCTAGTGAATTCCGCTAGAGGGCGATTTTGTATCATATCAGCACGAGGTATACAATAGGAAGTGTGTTGGGAACACGCTTGTGCTGTACGGATGCTTAGTTGACGTTTATAAAGGAAAACATTATTTGGGAACCAACCACCAAAATTTAGAATAAAACGTCTGAACAAATATTAGTAACAGTAAGAACAAGTATTTGTTCAAAACATCTATAGAGCAACGAGCAAGTTTCAAAATTCGCTAACTTGCCGCTAGAACACCGTAGTCAATATTTTAAGGGCTAATTATTTTTAGAACCATCCGCAACTCAAAAGGAGACGAGGAACCCTTATAGGAACTCTTTACTTTTTCTCAGAAATTTAGTACGAGGTAATGCCTGCATTGCAGCCGAATTCAGCCAACACTATCGATAAGGTATCTCTCGCTTACACGATACCGGTGTGTATATACCCGGTGGCCCAGGGAGGGGGTGCGGGAGGGAGGTGAACACATCTGTATAACCTTTATGCATGTCTATAGGCGTCAAGAATTTGGCTAGACTGCTCGTATTTTGCTTATACGATATTTAAATAAGAATCCGTGGAAGGATCAAATTGAAATGTCGAACTATCTGCGCCCCGCTGTTTCACCCGTGTAAATTTCGATTCCGTGGAAAATGGAAAATCATCAAATGGCATCACAGGGACATTTTTTCGGGATAAGACTATCCTATGTGTTAATCGAAGTTACTCTCTGTGTGTGACAAATTTAATGAAAATCGGTTCAGCAGTTTTTGGGTGAAGGAGTAACAAACAAACATACAAACTTTTGCATTTATAATGTTTGTAGGATAAATATGTCTGTTATTCCGGTGGACCAATGAACCTGGTCAAAGTCGAGGAGTCGCTGGATACAAGCAGCTCGTGGTCGCGACCTGTGGAGCTCTCTGGGAGGCCTACATCTGCTGTGACTGCTTATGCAGTCTCCTGGATCATAAAACAAAATTAGAATTCTAAGTGAAGTGTTAGGCTTAAACACCGTGAATGATATTATAATGACGTGGTATAACCTATTAATCGCAATAGTCCGGTTTGCCTTCTCCCAGTAGCTGGGAAAGAAGGGGGGGTCTGCCCCCCCATCGACCACAAATACAGTGGCTTGAGCTAACCCCAGGGTGTTCGCCACTCATATCGATGAAGCTGCACTGGCTTTCAGCCCAAGCATAGTTCTACTTATAAAAAAAAAACCGTGAATGAGATTATAACAACAACATCACAATACCCCTAATCCCTCTTGGAGTAGGCAGATAGTAAAGTGCCAGTCACACGCACACACGCCCGATTGTTACCAACTTTAAATAAATAAATTACTTAAATTTACCTATGTTTTATAACTGCAAATTATGGAAATGTTACGGAGTTCTGTCTTCTCTCTTGTCTATTCTAGTGCCGTGCTGCACTGCGACACGACCGGGGAGGTGCCGCACGCTCGCGTTATACCGCCAAAAGTACCATCTGTGCTGTCGTGTTTCGTGAGTTTCTGAGTTTCCAATGTCCCTTTGGTGGGTAGGTGGATAGGAGCGCAACCTGACGCGGATGTCCCTGGGTAGTGGGTGTCTGTAGTCATCATCCGACTGCTTGTTTGCTTCTTGATATTATAAATATCGGTATGTTGCTTTTGCAAAGTCTTCGAGCCATAGAGCACACGATTTGTAGCCTTTGCCGATCCTAGAGGGATGCCGAGTAACTATCAATCTCTCATCTTTGCAACTAACAGAGGGTTTGAATATAAAATACGATTTTTCAATTTCATGGCAAATATTCACGCAATATATAATATTTTCAAACTGTTCCACGACCGGTACCTACGTTTTACAGTAGGTACCACCTACACTTTATGAAAAATTAAATCTTTATATGTTCTTTGTATGTTCTTGTATTCTCTAATGTAATGTCTACATGTTTTAGAGTAGAAAAACAAAAAAATGTGGCGATCTTTTTGCTAGTTAAACAAGAATCTCATTCACAACTCCCATAAAACATTATCTCGATAATGAACGGACGCACGCCCACTCGACTTCCTTCGTCAGTTGGAGTATTTCGGGCGCGGCGGGCGCGCAGCGGACGGAAGCGCCACTTCCTCCGGACTATTTATACACGAGGCATCTTCGGACACGTCGTCGGACGGACAAAATACGAAATAACAATAAAAACTGGTAGGTCGCAACACGCCAGCGAAAGGTTTCATTCATACACTTATTAGTTATTATATTCATATATTCCTTTAGTTAGTAAAACTACATATACATAGATGGATTTTTTAATTTTTAATATCTTCTATAATCTAAGTTAGTCTAGTTAGTTCTCTAAGATTAGTTATCCAAGTACCAACTAAGCTTAAAGTAATAAATTATACAAATTATGGTCGCCGCACACTTATCAACTCGGAAAGGGGACGTAACAGTATCACCTGGAGCCGTTCATTATTCTTTGTATGAAACTGCATACTGCAACGCACAGTAATGGGTACTAATAGGTAACGTAACCGGCTCGCCCCTAAAAGCGGAGGTGTTACTAATCATAGCGGCTGCATTCTGAAATCTACTGATAGTACTAGTTAAAATGTAACTTATTTTTTCTATATTCTGTAATATCTGTGTGATTTTTTTTAAGTAGAACTATGCTTGGGCTGAAAGCCAGTGCAGCTTCATCGATATGAGTGGCGAGCACCCTGGGGTTGTGTGATATTATACAACAATAAAAATTATATAGGTAACAATTGTGAATCACATTGTATATAATATTGTTAAATAAGTTAATTTAATAGAAAAATAATATCGTCGTTGTAACAACGGTAATGAAAATATCAGCCTATTGTAGTCCAATATTGGACATAGGCCTCTACCATAGCTAATAATAATAAAAATAATTCCATTCAGTCCATTGTAACTTCGGTAATTAAAATCAATAATTAAGTTTTACTTCAGCTGTGTGGTCTAAAGCACACACATTTTTATTTTTATTCAATTGGTTAAACAACAAATTTTTTGATTCAATATTATTTTAAAAATCTCGGAAACATGGCTTTATGGACAGGTGCTAAGAAGTTCCTCACATAAACGAATTTATAAAAGAGGAAATCAAACTTAAAATTCGATTTCACATCGCCAATTTACGAAATAACACTAAATCAAATTTACCGTGTATTTGAATAAGTCGTCTTCACGTAGTCTGTGGTTAGGCTTGGAGTTTTGAGGTGGAAACCTCAAGATGAACAATGGGACGTATACGGGTCTAGCTTATATTATATTGTTATTGCAAAGGATGTTGATGTAGATTTATGATTTTGTTCGACATAAAATATTTTGATTGTTTTTAAATGTGTCGGATGTAAGTGTAAGTTATCGCGGACGGAGGAAGCAGCATTTCCTCTCGTAAATTATTGAAACGCGCGAAGTCTCGTTTGATATGAATCTAAAAATTTACACCCCTTTTTCAGGCGTCATCACAAAAGATCCTTGTCATCTGCAGGCAGGAAACTTCCACTGCTGGACATGGGACTACTCCAGAGAGAGCGCACAGTCACAAGCATGCATGAGATAATATTTAATAGCTATTTTTTAACATGCATATGCCTAAATCAACTTCATATTGTCTGCGGTTGGACTAGTAGTACCCCAGGTAATAAGCTAATGCCTGGTACCATTTTTGTTTAATTTCAAAGTTAATAATAATTAAAATTCACGCGGTTGGTTGGTACCATTTGAGGTGGGTCAATCAGCTTGAGACCAAAAAAGAGAGAGACAAATAGGCATTGGCCTATTGGGTCGTATATGGGTCACGTCTATATTATATTGGAATTTATTTATCCTTGTTTTTCTGAAGAGAGTCATGAATATTGAGGAAGCAAGACGTCATGTGTATAAGGATCGTGTTATGTACGTTGTACTCTCTGCCTACCACGTTACAGAACTGGCATGAAGATGTGTGTGTGTGTGTGTGTATTTATCATAGTACACGAGTAAGTACGCACAGCAGAGAGAGGAAGCGCCACTTCCTCTCGTAAACTATTTATATACGTGCCGGGGAATCTCGTCAGCTCGTCAGACGCCATTACAAATTACGAAATAACAATGAAAACGCTTTTCACGAGTTATAGAGCAGTTTTACATTGTACATACATACAGAAAACAGATGCTTGGCAATGTCTGTGAAACCTCTGGCGTTGTGGAAGTCTGTAGTTCTTGATCACCATTTAGGTACTCTCAGGTGAGGTGTATAAATATATATACCTACCAACTTATAGTATATTATTGTAAAAATCAAGGGACTTGATTCCGCAGACAAACTGTGCAAACAGTTTGCGGGACACTACATAAACCAAATTGTAAACAGAATGTTTTTGATAATAATAAATAAAAAAAAATCATTGCAATCTTGCACTGTCTTCGCTGTGTATGGGAATTGAAACTGGAATCGCTTGCTACTCCTTTATCAAAGGGCTGCGATGGAAAGGAATCGTGGCCAAGTCCGATTTAAAAACGAGATGTCACTTCCCTCTAGCGTCTTAGCAGTAAATTTATAAAGCCACATAATATAATAAAACATTAAGATCCGTGTGCCTGTACATTGATAAATTAAAAAAAAATACTAATTGGGACGATGGTAATAATAAATAAATAAATATCTGTGGACTTTACACACCACGTTAGCCTAGCCCCGTGCTAAGTACCGTTAGGACTTGTGACGGGTACTAGACAACGGAAATATATTTAATATGTTTTAATAAATTTCAGAAATTTTATATTTTTAAGATTTTTACTATAGAAATACATACAAATACATATATAAACATCCATGACCAAGGCGGGATTCGAACCCGCGACCCCTGGCGCAAATGCTCCACTTATCCGAGCCCTGTACCACTGCGCCAGCCTGGTAGTCAATGTGATGGTAAAATAGTATTAGATAAATTTTCAATGTTTTTTATTTTTGTCTGTCTGTTTGTCTGGGCTTATCTCCGAAACTACTGGACTGATTCGAATAAAACATTTTATGGTGTATAACTAAGCCTGGTCAACGTCAAAAATACTTTTTACTGGGGTAAAATCGCTCATTCCTGCGGGAAATTTTAAATTACCACGCTACGCGAACGAAATCGCAGGCACCAGCTATAAAATATATAACAGCAGTCTACTTCTAGAAATATATTATGATTCCATTTTTGTTTGTTTCCGTGAAGAGTCAAAAGAGGTGCATCGGTAACTATTCTGTAGGTACATAATATATTTATTTTAACACAAGTTTTTTAAACATACATAGATACACAACGCAGATTGTTTAACATTAGGACACCAATGTAAAAATTGTGTGTAACTTGTTGTTCTTCGTCGCGAATGTTTCTCTGCGGAGGGGTGTCTAACAATAACGGGCCCCACCCCCCGGACTAGGAACCAGAGAACACTCCGCACATCAGTAATGATATTGCTCTCACAAGTATCTACCTTTAACACTCTTCGTCTATTGCTGAACGTTTTTATTGCATTGTTATTTGGAATCAACTCGATCCTTTTTTATTTAATTTTTTTGGGTAACGCAAAGGTATACCTTTAAGTCGCTACCCTGGAGCCCTGGTGGCTCAACCGGGCACAATGTCGGGCTCGGTAATTGGGGATTGGGGAAATGGAACAAGCCCTACTCCAACGTTGGAACCGTACAATAGGGTCAGGATCCCATCCTGATCGTGTCACCAGTCATCTGTCGTGCTAATCCACGGCGCCATCTGCTGATTCAGAAGGACGGGTGGAGGACCTCCCTTTTTTTGGTAACGCAGGGGAATACCATTACGTACGCTACCCAGGAACCCGGGTGGCTCAACATCTCTCCTCCAGCGATCCCTCCTGCATGGACACATCCAGAGCGGGCCCGTGGACAAGCTCACTCGGGGCGTCCCCTGGGTGGAGGACCTCCCAGCTGAGCTGCTCTTAGTCTCCCTAAGCCTGTCTGGTGTCGGTAGTCCTGTCCAGCATAGCCTTGGGAATCATAGAGGAATGCAAGCTCACCCCACCACGGAAAGTCCTATCTCATACATTTTTTGTAATTTTTTTTTCTGTTCCCACTTTTTATTAATTTAAATCACATCACAATCACAAAATATTTTAGGTATTTTACATATTTAGGGTTTTATTATACTTAAAAATATACGTAAATATACGTTCATTACCTAAACAGAATTCGAACCTGCAACATCTAGCGTAATGTACCTACGTGGCAAACGGACTATGTTATCACTACGTCAATCAGACGCATTTCCCTAGATGCTAGATGGGATGCCCTCCTGCCACTAGCTAATGACATCCTAGCCGAATTTGGGCTGTAGCGGCTCATCTCTATTGGAACGAGCCATTTGCGCAGGACGCAATATAGTGGACAATTATTTGCGCAGAAAAGTGCACTCCATATTCCCCCATTCCGATGGGACGGCAATCCGACACGACCGAAGAAAAATCAGGCGGAGAAACGACTTAGAGCCATGCCACACGATGCGGTGCGGCGGCGGTGCGGCGCCTAACCGGTGCCGCTCCGGTTTCCTACTTATAAAAATGTATGGTATGGCACACGGCGCCGTCCGGTGCGCACCGGCGCTGCACCGCACGCGCGTCGGAATCGAGACGAGGCGGGGAGGGGTGTTTGTATTGCGGCGTCGTACGTAGTCGTCGGTTGCGTCGGTGGCGAAGTAATAATAGCAGCAACACACGTCTTTCCCGATCCATTTTTTAATACAGACTGTCGTCAGAATGCCGCGCTGAAGCTCCGTCGCTGCTACGGTGCCGCAAAACGTTGCGGCGCCGCACTCACCGTGTGGTCGGTAGTCCGGCGAGATGACCTGCGGTGCGGCGCCGCACCGCATCGTGTGGCATGGTACTTAACGTACTTTCCGAACCACTGAGAACCTTCCTGACTTCGGACTGTTATAAGAAATTGAAAATCTCAATAACACTTTTTGACCTATGCCGGGATTTGTACCTCATATTTGTGGTTGAACATGCTTACCTAGGACCAAGAGTCAGTCTCCACTACTACAGCTACTAGCTATAAATTACACTAGGTTTAGTATACCTATCCATAAGATTTATTTTATTGACTAAGTTTTGAAGCGGTGATTTAGCACACCTAAAGCAAACCACATTACATTATATTTTTATAGTAGTCATGAAAATGGCTCCGAATTCTTTTTTGTTTCCCTATACTATAAAAAAAATTCAAACTCTCCTATGGATCAAGTTTGTAAAATGACGAAATTGAAACAAGAAAGCAACTCGTGTACCAGGGCATCACGCACGGGCTACAGGTCAAGGTGTAACGATAAATAGCGCCATTTGACAGTGAAATAGCGAAACTTGACAGTGAAATAGCGCACGTAAAACGCTGCGAACAAATGTATCGGCGGCGGCGGCGATCAATCTCCCACGACGCCGGGTCGAAAAATTCGCAGCCCCACATATTTTATACTAGTCCGTAAGCCAGGCGCTATTTTTCGTCAATTATTTCCTCTCAGTCGATAACTCGTAAAATGCTTCAGAAAGTTGCATTATGAAGCGTTGTAAACGTCAGCTGCGGCTCCGAGGGTGGGTTGAGCAGGGGTAGCCGCCCACGAACGTAATAAAAAAAATATTTTCAATCATTTATTCCCGATCAAAAAATTGATCAAATTAAAGTTAAACTAATACTGTGAAGAAATAAAATTGTCAGCTAATTATAATGTGGTGGATTATACGTCAGCTGGTCACATAAATATGAAAAAAATATATACGTGTTCAGTGATTTCCTCCCAAAAGAAAATTTATCAGATGATAGTTTGTGTATTGTTTTTAATAAATAAAAAAGTCAGCTGGCTATATGTAGGTGGAATGTTTGTCAGCTGATGCCCTAAAGGTGTAACGTAGGAGCTAGTCGAAAACATTTATAGCTTAAGTAAATGTATCAGCTGACGAGTTTTCCCCCAACTTACTGCCAGCTGATTTGTTTTATTACTCACAGGATCATGTTAATAATCAGCACAAAATTTTTTTTTCGAGAGGAAATGACGTACTTAAAGTTATTCAACATTATAGTCCGTAAGCCAGGCGCTATTTTTCGTCAATTATTTCTTCTCAATTAAAATTAAAATTAAAGCCGACACAAAAATAATTTTCCACGTTTGCAGTTAGATTTTAATGCAAATGTAACGATTCGTTGTTCTGATACTGACGTATCTAATATCTTTAAACGAGCAATTCTTGTATATATTTTATATATGTGTAATCAGGATCTCGGAAACGGCTCCAACGATTTTCATGAAAGTTACAGATTAGGGGCTTTTCGGCTCAAAGAATCGATTTATCAAGGTCCCAGGTTCGAGAAAAGCTCGGTTCTCAAGATATAGACATTTTAAAAACCGCGTTTTAAGAAACTAATATATATATATATATATATTATATCAGCGCCATCTATATTATATTATATATAATTATGGTTTTTTTACTCCTCAATAGATGGCGGAATTCTTCGTATCTTATTTTTTATCCGAGCGAAGCTCGGTCAACCAGGCACTTAAATGTAATGTTGAATAACTTTCAGTACGTCATTTCCTCTCGAAAAAAAAATTTTGTGCTGATTATTAACATGATCCTGTAAGTAATAGAACAAATCAGCTGGCAGTAAGTTGGGGGAAAACTCGTCAGCTGATACATTTACTTAAGCTATAAATGTTTCCGACTAGCTCCTACGTTACACCTTTAGGGCATCAGCTGACAAACATTCCACCTACATATAGCCAGCTGACTTATTTATTTATTAAAAACAATACACAAACTATCATCTGATAAATTTTCTTTTGGGAGGAAATCACTGAACACGTATATATTTTTTTCATATTTATGTGACCAGCTGACGTATAATCCACCACATTATAATTAGCTGACAATTTTATTTCTTCACAGTATTAGTTTAACTTTAATTTGATCAATTTTTTGATCGGGAATAAATGATTGAAAATATTTTTTTTTATTACGTTCGTGGGCGGCTACCCCTGCTCAACCCACCCTCGGAGCCGCAGCTGACGTTTACAACGCTTCATAATGCAACTTTCTGAAGCATTTTACTAGTTATCGACTGAGAGGAACTTGGTCGTGAAAATCTGTCACTGGCTCACGGACTATACGGGATATCATTTCAATTCCTAACAAACAGGTTCGTCTATACCATTTTATACTTGCAAATGTTTTCGCTTACGCGCGAGCTAGTCGGGGCCTAAATATACCAGATTCGAAGTAGCCGCCACATTGTAGCTTAGCATGACACACGCCGCCCGACGTACATAAGTCAAAAATATCTCTCATAGTAAGTACGCGTTGTTTGTGCCGTTTGAAATTGGAATATCATATTTGAAAACGGAATAACAACTTGTTATTGTTTTCATGGATTGTTTTTTTTGTGCCAGTTCTTTTTACGCACTCGCTTGATATGTTGTGGATGGCCGTATACATGCACACAACCAGAGTTTTGTAGATACGTTGCCTGTGGACGAACAGTGATTTATCGAATGGGCTGCTCCGTTTTCCAATATAGCGAAGCTGACCAGCGCTAGTTCCTATAAGCACTTTTGTGGCATTTTACCGAATTGGAAAAATATTGTTACGCCTCTACGCGTTGGCCTCATTTACTTCATCCCCCTATTGGGCCACCGGAATCTTAAAAACCACCACAGCCATCACTTGCCACTACGCCACCACAGCCATCACTTGCCACCACGCCACCACAGCCATCACTTGCCACTACGCCACCACAGCCATCACTTGCCACTACGCCACCACAGCCATCACTTGCCACTACGCCAGCTCGATGTACCTCCCGTAGTGCCAGATTGTTTCGGCTGCAGCAATAACACAACTTTACACTAAATCAATAAACGATTTTCGCCAGTTATCATTTGTCTGAATGTCTGTGCAGTTTATAATTTTCATAGAGTTAAAAAGTTCTTTTATAGTCTGCCGTACATACACGCAGGAGTCTGGTGTTTGTATTTTGTCCACATCTGTCGCCTGTTGTCCTAATTTAAAGCGATCTTGTATTCAACACACAAATAATACGCGCATATACCCACATAGACGAAATGAATCTTTTACATCAAACTTTATTTTTTAAAATAGGCAAGCCATCCTTTTTTTTTTGTTAACGCAGGAGAATTCATTTATGTATGATAATTGATACCCAGTAGCCCGGGTGGCCCCTAGACAGGCCGGCGAATAGGCCATTCTTGTTCGGCTGCCTCTGAAAAATCCCTACTACGTCGTCGGAACCGTACAATGGCGTCAGGTTCCCATCCTGACTCCTGGACCCAGTACTCCAAAGGAGCGCCACCAATTTGTTAGCCGTCCGGCATATCCTTTGGGATCAAAGAGGCACGCAATCCCCCTCCCCTCCAGCACCACCACCACAACCTTGGCTAGGTGGCAGCATCTTCGAGGGGGAAACAAGCAATCCTGACTAATGTCCAACGATCTGCGAGACCCACAGACATCTGCAACACCAGAGGTTTCGCTGATGCGTTGCTAGCCTTTCGGATAAGACTAAGCCCTTTTCTTAGTGGGTAGTTTTATGTAAAGTATATGTATACCTATGTATACAAATATTAAAAACGAGCAAAGATTTTTTGCTTGTCTGTTAGGCAATTTTTATCAATTTCACACTAATAGAACTACAACTACATTAACAGCAAGTAGCATAGGATATATTGTTACGATTGAACGATTTGTATTTTTGAGTCCCGACAAAGTGTGCACGGTCAACTAGTATTATATATTATGTACTGATGTTTCTGCAGTTATTTTAGTGGACATACTTACATGTATTTAGATTAGTCACGAGCACACATGGTAGTTTTCGTGAATACCCACCGCTATGGAGTGCCACAAGCCCGCCACTACACAGGATTCCACTCAGGGCTGCTGAAGTCACCAGGAAAAAGAAGCTAATATAAGAGTGACATGCATGAAGACGTGTCCCAATAATAGCTACAGTAGGTTACGCCCACAATCACATCCGGTACATCTCTTCCCATATGCGGGAAAAGAGAGGATGCTGCCCTCCTATCGTCTCCCTAGATCAAGAAGACAAAATCTTCTTCGCCAGTTCGACGAACTGTTACGGCAAAAAGAACTCTAATGAACAAATGAAAAAGTATGAGTTTCAGCTACGAAAGCGACTGGAGTTCAATCCTCATTAACGAACGTGAGACGCGATTTAAAACGTTACGCTGCTGTTACGCTCGATTGCCCCCTGTTCCATGCGATTCTATTGATAGTTACCGCGTTAAATCGTTTCCTTATGAATAAAGTCAAACAAAACGTGATCAACAGCGTCGCTTCAAACAGAGGAGTGAATGTATTCGGCGATAGTCGATACATTGTACTGCAAGTGCGTAGGACTCGATAAGGGGGTCGCACCCACTACAGGAGGGTCATCACTCAGGAAGCGGGCCCATCAAACGCACTCGCGATAACGATTGTGCAACCCGGCCGCGAGGACTCGATTCTAATGTTGAATCGATTTAGTTTCTCTCGATACTGGGTACGATTTATCTACAGCCGCTATGTACGACTCGATTCTAATATCGATTTAGTTTCTACTCGATACTGGGTGCGAATTATCTACAGCCGCTATGTACGACTAGATTCTAATATCGATTTAGTTTCTACTCGATACTCAGTGCGAATTATTGCCATAGTTTTGAAAAAAATAGTTTTTTATTCACTTCGGAAGCGGCCTCATCAAACGCACTCGCGATAACGATTGTGCAACCCGACAATACGACATACGACTCGATTCTAATATAGAATCGATTTAGTTTTTCTCGATAGTATATGAGAACATTTAGAAAGCGGCTCCAAATGCATGCCATGTAGAAGAATGCAGGTAGACCAAGATTGACAAACCATGAGTATTGCACTTTGGTGTTTTTGAAGAGTTTGTATGAAGATAATAATAGATGTGGAGAAAGCAAGACATTTCTATATATCTCATAAGTAAAATGGGAGTGAAGATGTGTTGACAATAATATTGTCAAGACAAGCACATCACTACAAACCGATTTCAAATCGAGTTCCAACAAGCACGCGTCTCTAGCTCGTCACTATCTTACGCGACCGAAATTAAACAATTAATTATAGTTGATGTTACGCGGAACGATGTGTAAGAGGCTGTTGGTTTAATGGGCACAACTGCCTGTGACGCGGTCCACAAACACCTGTCAGTGTCAAAAGTTCACGTACCAATTAATTTGGTGATGCTAAAGATGAACACGTGACCAGCAAGAGTATTAAACAATTACTGTGGATCATACTAGATGATTGTCGGCAATTGTTGGAATTCGCTGCTTAACCTTTCGTCTGTGACGTGTCGTGTCACATGAGAAACTATATTTAAGATGTGGGCTATAAAATAATGTGAAGAGTAAATTGTGTGAAACTTTCCTGTTGCTTACGTCTCTTGCTCTACTTTCACTGTAGATACATTCGTTCCAAAGGATCAAGTGACAATAAAAATACTGGTCACTATACAGTACACTCATTTGCTCCTCACAGGGCCCAAGTCGTGTACAGAAGGGCCATCTTGAGTACCTAACGAGGTAGGCAAATATCTACTTTGAAAATATTAAGCAAATTTAAGTGTAAGTACTACCCGGATAGATTTAATTATAAGTTCAATATGTTACCAATTCAGTTCTTTTTTCAATTTAGATGTTAGATGTATAAAAAATACCTTGAGAGAAAGAGAGAAGAGTGAAACATTTGTTTGATATAAGGTTTTATATGTCAGGTCAGGAGATCATCCATCATTTTTGCGCATTTTAACTTTTAACCCCTTAACTCTTAAAGAGAAAAAATACTGACATTTATTTTTTTGCTTGATAGTCATATTTTTATTTGTGACTATTTTATGATTGATGTTGTCTTCATTTTTAAGGTTCCGTAGCCAAATAGAAAAAAACGGAACCCTTAAAAATTCGTCATGTCTGTCTGTCCGTCCGTATGTTGCAGACATTTTTTTCCGAAACTATAGGATCTTCGTAGTTGAAACTTTGATTGTACATTGATGTATTTATTCTGTGCACCTCTATTGGAATTTTGAATAAAAATAAATAAATTAAAAATTAAAAAAAACTCCATACATAAAACTGAATATAAAAAATTATTTTTTCGTCATACTTGTTTGTGAGGGCTGTTTTTAAGAATAGCACTAAGGTTGCTAAAACAATTTTTCGTCGAAATCAATTGTATGAAAGATAGACGCATCCAAATTTGAAAAAACTCCTCTAACTAAAAAGTCCTTCTAACTTTTAAAATAAGAGAGTGAGAAATCTAAATAATATATATGCTGTAAGTCTAGGGAGATCCGGAGGGTTGTTTCTGCATTTTATTTATTTGTGTTTACTATGTATATAAATAATGTATTTGCCAGTTCAACTGTCTAGTGTCTTGTTTATTGAATTCTTCAAATTAGCTCTTGTACCATTAAAAATCTTAGCCGTCCATAGTGTAACTAAAAACCATTAAAAATTCCTGACGTCAAACCGCCACAAACATCGACCATCGAAGTCGCACATTGATTCATTCATACGTTTTGCTTCATCAATCAATTGTATAAATAAAAGATGGAGGCGACCCAACCGACATCCACTTGGCTTTCTGACGTCATTCAAACACGAGAAAAGAGGTTTTTGAATATTATTCAATAACAATGAGGATATGATGGATGGACGGAACATTGTTGCAGATACGTGTTATATTTGACCTTAAATTGAGCTCTGCGGACGAAAATAATCATATTTAAGTTTTATGAGTTTATATCCAATGAACGATTGTGTTCAATTTGATACAATGATTCCTATTTGTTAACACTTTTAACGTAACAGTGGATCGCCTTAATATACTGTACCCATACATATCTGCATCACTAAATTAGTGAGTGCCAGCCCTAGAAGGAAAGGCTCTACAATTCTTCTTGATCCGTTCTATATGACCATGTTAATAGATTTCAGAACAAGTACTTCACTAGTCTTTTTCTGCTATGTGCTCAACAGGGCGAGTACTTCACGCCAGCCCATCAGATGCAACTTTACAAGGCACAAGGGCCGCATATGGAGTACTTATGAGCTCACATTTTGGCAGAAGTACCACAATGTCAGCCCGTTCCATTTGCGGTTTTCATCGAATCGTTGATGACCCAGTTATACCCGGATAGCATAACCTTTTATGCCGGTTCCGTCTACATATTTTACCGTACTAAAGTAATATTTAATTAAAGCAAAAATGTACTACAATATTTCTCTGCAGAAACATGCAAACATCGACACATGTTGATCATGAGAATAAACTTGCACGATTTTGATGTCGTACATAAATATTATTTATTTCGCACTAGCTGGTGTCCGCGTAGCGTAGTTCTATTAAAATCAAAATTTGTTTTTTTTTTAGATCCGTCAGGTGAAGTATTGTAATGTTGCCGCAATCGTCTTCTCTGGTCGTAGCTCTCTCTTGCGGCACCAACTTAGCTAAACTAACTATAGAACATACTAATCGAAACTATCCCAGCTGGGTGAAAGGATTTAAAACATAACGACTTGGATATAATTATTACTGCATTTATTTTGGGTTCTTCTTATGCGAAAACATTTGTTTTAACATAATATAGCCTAGCTCAACTGATATACTTTCATTCTATGTTCATTTCGTCTTGCAGTCAGAGATATTCTGATCCAGAATCTTTTATCTGTCAAATAGGAAAATCCTTATTCGTTCATAATTTCAAATTTTAAAATATCTTTTTATTAAAAACATTCCAAACCATGTAGGTTTCATATCAACCAAGAAAGTTTTCATTCAAGCTACTATAGTATAATTAGATACTGAATTTAGCATAGAATAGAGATTTTCCCGCAGTAAAAAGTGTTCGAGATGTTGACCAGGTTTAGTATCTATACACCATAAAAAGTTTCATTCGAATCCGTCATGCAGTTTCGAAGATTAGGCTGTGCAAATAGACAAACAGGCACAAAAAATTTAAAAAACATTGAAAAGTGTATTAGTTTTTGGTAAATATGTACAGACACACTAAATTTACCATTTTATTATATGTATAGATTACTCGCCTAATTTCAATAATGCGAGGAAACTTTTATTTCCTGCCTTAAGAATAATGTTATATTATAATGTGTTTAAACAAAATGAGAGAATTAGCCATTTTACAAAAAAAAAACTCAACCGTAATTAATTTTATTAGGTATTATTTTTCATTTTCTTCAAATTCAAAAAAATGCATACCAACAAAATTTTCAACACAAAACATTTGCTAACTCATAATATTTGATAATAATGAAAATATTTTTAATTAAGATAAATTTCAAAAAACATTTTTTGAGTGTCAGACATCAATCTACTGACACTACGGTAGTTTTATTTAATGGAAAATGTTTATAAGCTTAGTAAGTAATCAGATATATCAAAAGAATCAATATCTAAATCAATGTGGAGATTATACCGACAAAAACATCAAAATTCGTGAGCTTTTATTTTTTTTAATTATAATATTTTCCCGATTCAAATTATTCGCCATCGCCGAGGTAATAAATATTCTTAATTACAGCCAGGCGTTATAAATATTGTCGTTTTATTGTTCCAAGCCGCATTTTAAGTATCAGAAATTTGTATAGTGTTGATTAGATATTGTATAGTGATTAAGATAATCCTGTGTTTAGACTTTAGCGCACAGTAGTCGGCGGGATCGGGTTTGTGTGACCTTTACCATCGATCAACGACCGAAAACGGCGTTTACGTCATACTTTATTAATTGGAAGATAATGCTGGAGATGACATTTCACAATATTTTTTTTGTTTATGGCGCAAACGACGCAGTCTTGATGATCGACGTCCATAGACATCTGTACAATTTTTTTTTTTTCATTTTTTTTTTATAGGTAGAACTATGCTAAGACAAGGTCAGTGCTGCTTCATCGATATGAGAGGCGAGCACACTGGGGAGCTCATGCCTCTGTATTTGTGGTCGATGGGGGGGCAGACCCCCCCTTCTTTCCCAGCTACTGGGAGAAGGCAAACCCGACACCGAAAAGTCATTCACTATTACAAACCGCATGAAATGTGACAGCACAACTGTCAGTTATTTTACGACGGTGTCGTGTAAGCGAGAGTTCCTCGATCGTGGCGGCTCATTTCGGCTACAACGCACGCCACTACTTCATAGTTAGTAACAATAATTAAGACGCAGAGCGGTTGTTTAGGCGCGCCTAAGTTGTTGATTCCCTCGAGCTAAATATAAAGCGATGGTGAGGCAAATGCTGTGTACTTTTGATGTATGGATTTATAGGATATTGCTCGTGTTTCGGATTGCGTTTGTTGCCATTAATTTTTTTATTTATATTAGTAAGAGGTAGTGCCACACTGCATGAAGTCGCATTGGGCCGGCACGACCGGGGAGGTACCTCTCGCTTACACGAGACCGGCGTAAAGCGACAGCTGTGCTGTCGCGTTTCGTGCGGTGTGTAAGTACCCGGTGGCCCATAGAGGTGGGTGGAGAAAGGAGGGCAGCGCTTCTGTATAGCCTCTATGCGGATTTTTGTGGGCGTCGGTGGTCATGAAAATGGCTCCGACTGCTCGTTTGCCCCCTATAAGGTGTATTCGGGTAATTACGAATGGATTTTAGACGAGTTGGCAGGACTTTTATGTTTGCATTGACTACATAGAACTCGTGCATTTTATGCTGCCATCGAAGGTCACTTCCTATGCTTACTTAAATTACCTAAACAATGATTACCAAGACCTTTATTAGTACTCTCTAAGTTTGGAGATATATGGTGTTCAAAATAAGACTTTTTATTTTTTGTACAAGGGTAATTCCGAAGATGTTCGGTTAATTCGGAATGATGTCCAAAAATGAACTTTATTAAGTTTAGGCAGAAGGTACATTATGCTATTTTGTTTAGATTTACCTTCCCAATATAATATTTCTCAATATGGGCCAAGAAGTAACTTAGACGAATGCATGCCATACTTTTATTTCGGAATTATCCGATTAGAAGTCTACGGTACTCAAACTTTTAGTGAGTCTAATACACCATCTGGCCACATCTGGAAACAATTGATAAAGGTTTGAAATACTAGTAAAAATAATAAGATTAGGTATATTTATATTTCCCGAATTAATTTTTTTTAGCTTTGAGTGTAATCTTGTCACATTTATCTCAAGAAACATTTAATATTGTTTCACTTTAAAAATTACTTGAATTAAAACTTTACTGTTCTGTCTATGTACGAGGGCGGCTGATAAGTTTGACGCAGTCTTTAATGAAAGAAAAGTGTAGTTTTTTAATTTTTATATTTCAATATTCAATACGCCTTCAAGTTGAAATACACTTCTCATATCGCAAATATAATGCCTTTATACCATTGAAATAATATTCTGATTTTTTGTTTTGAAAATGGCTTAAACAGCCGACTTCATCTCATTATCATCCGAAAATCTTGGCCCCCGTAAATCCTCCTTCAGCTTTGAATAATGTAAACAGTCACTGGGACCCAGGTCCAGTATATATATATATATATTTATACCTATATTTATATATAAAATAATCCAATCTAACAAATATTATTTAAATGTTGAGAATCACTGACGATTTCTATGAAAAATTTAAATCGGATAAATCCGAATTATTTTACTTTCGGAATTACCCTCTTCGGCCAATTCCGAAAAAACAAAAAAAATTGAGCTAGAATGTTTTAAATCTACTCAGTAGTACACAAAAATGATAATGTATCGTTATAAAAAACAATCAGTTAGATAACTTACTAAACTTCT
>LUGF01054602.1:0-11461 GCA_001625245.1 Calycopis cecrops | reverse complement strand
AGACTGTCGCATATTATTTCTTTCTTTATCTTCAGCTTTGTCGCTTGCCTCTCTCCAGATTCCTAGATCTGTCTCTATCAGTATAATCTGTGACTCTTCCACTAAGTTGACTACCAAAAATTTGGATAGTCAATTGAAAATGTCCAACACTTTCGTAAAATTTTATTTTTTTAACTCCCAAAATTTTCATAATTTTAAATTTTTTTACTTTCCGACATTTTCCTAAAATTTAGATTTTTTAAAATTACAAAATTTTCAGAATAGTTTAATTTTGTATACTTTCCTCATGTTTTTAAATTTTAATTTTTAACCCAGTTCCGTGAATTCTCTGGTGCGATAACCACGAAAACCGGCTAATAATGTGTTTGGCCCATTTGGTCTTGAGACACAACAGCGATAACGCATCCTAATAGTATCACTGTGCCTAATAAACCCCCGGCGATAACAAGCTATAATAAATATAGTAAAAATAGTAGCAGTATTTAGCTCAGATATCGGGCCAGACGAGGTGGATGTGTGGTCTGTGACACATATAGCACAGACGGACTGATTATCCATCCTGTATGTAAACACCGCACTATCTGTAAGTGTTTTTATAGTATTTACGAGGAGACAGGCCTTGGTTGATAAGCGCCGATGACCGTTGCAATAAATAAAATATAAAATAAAATATTTTACTGAAATGGTTAAAGCTGTCAAAGAGATATAGTAATTAATATGAAGTTGAAGAAATTAAACAATCCGCCATCTTGAACCAACAGCCATTTTGGAAATAGGACATCTATAATAGATACGGTACTTATTGCTTAAAATTACATCATAACTACAATTTATTGCTGAATTTAAAATAATTCAATTATAAAACAAACGGAAATTGCTCAATTTGCTTACAACATATTTCTGAATTATGCGCTAATCCACAGATAAGGAAACCCGGTTATAGAATCTTCTATTAAATACCATATCTATTTTAAGATGTATATTATTTATATTAGCAAAAGTTGGTATGTATGTTTGTTATTCTTTAAAAATTACCGAATTAATTTAAAAGGAATTTGCCACTGATGAAGATTACAATCTGGAATAACATAAAAATTACTTTTTAATCCGTAAGAATTGCTTTCGTTGAAAATATTTTAATACTTTTTATACCCAAGATTGATACGATCCAAAAGTGGTTTCGAGAGCCTTCACAATCGAATTGGATTAAGAGAATAATAATATTAATGAACGTGGACGAAGCAAGACAAACCTACTGCTAGATAAAGAACATATTCTCTATGGCTATTGGCTACCTTTGGTGATTATTCTCAGGAACTGGACTGGTGTACACCAATCAGTTTAAAATTTGTATTTCTTAGGTATGGGTTTCAATGTTACTGAAATCCAGTTAGTATATGCTGATGATAATAAATAAAATAATATATGCTTTTTTTAATATTTCTCTATGTGAAATGTTATATTATGTGACAGAGCCCGTTGTTTGTCAATTTTTTTAGGGTTACACATTGAGCTGTTGGTCACAAAACATAATCCCCCTTATTAATAAACAGAGTAACTTTAACCAAGCAGCAACCTAGCAAAAAACTGACATCTGTCAAATTCCATCCTTTTTGTGTGCTTTTTAATATGGAATTTGACAGATGTCAGTTTATTACTAGGTTATTACTTGGATTAAGTTATTCTATAATTATTAATAAGGGAGAATATCTTTAAGAATATCTTAGGCTAAGAGTTTTGAAAGAGTTAGTGGCGCCTTGTATTTCAGCCGAATTGGACCGAGAAATGACTACTAGCTCGCATGATAGTAGAACAAAGTGATAATTTTGATTTTTTGAGCCTGTATTAGATGGAGAAGAGAACAGGGAAGGAGGCAACGCTTGCCAATTATACGAATATATTTGCTCGTCGGTACTCACATAGCTTGTGTGTCCTAATACAATAAACAAAAGACAAAGTCACAGATACAAGCTAGTATTGAATGATTAGTGGGTTTATCGTCGGTGTAGGATGCGTACGTGCGGCGCGCGGCGCGTTGAGTTGGCGGGCGCGCGCGCAATCTACGGTCATCGTTCCACAGATAAAAATATGTCCTCACACCAGCCCACGCGTCACCGGCGTCTGTAGTGTCTACTGGCCATTCATACACCCACACTCATACACACGAACAAAACATCTCTGTTGCCTTTAAATCTTTGAATAAATAGTTATTGTTTTAACCAGAGAGATGGTAAGACGATACAGTTGGACAATGTTTTTTTTTTAATTTTGCAAAAAAACTTGTATAAGAGACAATCAATATTGTTTGTCTTTGACCGCTAATTGAAAATCGATTATAATTTTCTTTTCGAAAGAGTACCTATATCTACATTGTTTCGTAAAGTATACTATATTCACTTTTCCACACGCGTGAGCCATTTTTAAAACTCTTAATACGCTCATTAGACACAAAGAACTGTGAATTTGAAAGGACCGCAACGATTCGTTTAGATTTTGGCAACAGCAAAAGGTTTTATATCTTAAACACAACAACAAGACCGAGCGTTACTGAGTTCCACATATTACGATCCTTACACACATATCATTACAATTTTTATCATCTTACTTCGTACACATATTAGAGCAAATTAATTTTGATTTGATTTGATCTGATTTTGTATTGCTGCCTGTACATTTAGTTCTCTTCGTTAGGGCTTAAATTAGGGTTAAACGGAGGATGGTCCAGAATTTGAACGTTTCGCTTATTTAAAAAGTCAGTCATTGCCCAGCAGCGTGCAAACTTGCATTGTCATGATAGAGGTGATGTATCATTGTGGGCTGAATTTACGCAGCTAAGAATTTGCTTGAGGTTAAAAAGCTGTGATTGACTTCAGTCAAACGATTTTTAAGTTCAATAGTAACAAGTAGCAACGTGTGTTGTTTAAGTCTAGATCACATTTTAAGTGCTTTGCGAACAACGTTTGTTAAAATATCTTGATGGACAATCGTTGCTTAGGACCCACGAAAGTATAATTTATACTATACTAGCTGAGCCCCGCGATTTCAGCTGCGTAAATTTCGATCCTGTGAAAAATCATCCCCTGCCATCCCATAGGAACATTTTTTCGGGTCATGAACTATCCTATGTGATAATCCAAGTAACTCTCTATGTGTGTGCCAAATTTCATGAAAATCGGTTCAGCAGTTTTTGCGTGAAGAAGTAACAAACAAATAAACGAACAAACATACAAACTTTTACATTTATAATATTAGTATACATATTCATCACAATCATCATCTCTTTTCATATTATGTCACTAATACTTAGAAATGACACTAAAATTAAAGAAAAGCATTAAACCTGTCAGATTTCAATTGGTTTATACTGAAAATCAAGGGTTAGGTGGCGTTTGGCACAAAAAAAATGCCCAAATTGTATTGTATTGTGTAGTATGTGTTAAGAATACAATTGTATTGTATTCTTAACACATACAAGAATTACGTACAATCGAGTTCAGAGTGCCTCCGTAAAAAAGAGGAGGTACGAACTGGGACACAGGAACCGAGTTGATGCCCTGGACATTACTGAAAATTGAGAAAGATCCTTCATTCATACTTTGCACTAGGTACACCTTCTCGTAACTTATGTTTCTGGTAAACATACTCGTAGGTACCAGGAGCGCAGAGATCATGAGGAGTTGCTTGTAACCCATAATTTGTACTATAGGTACACCTTCTCGTAACTTATGTGTTTCTGGTAAACGTACTCGGAGGTACCAGGAGCGCAGAGATCATGAGGAGTTGCTTGTAACAAACCCATAATTTGTACTATAGGTACACCTTCTCGTAACTTATGTGTTTCTGGTAAACGTACTCGGAGGTACCAGGACGTCCTCCGGCTGATGATGATGAATATTAATTTAATATTATGAACATGACTGTAGTTTTCTTTGTGTGAACTGTCAAATAAAAATTGTGCCAAACGACACCTAGTAACAGTCTAAAAAATAGAAAGGTATCGTTTGGCACAATTTGGGCATATTTTTGTGCCAAACGACTACTAACCCAAAATCAAGTCCTAATATTCTAACCATAGATTTTAATTCAAATTTGACACTTTTGCAAACGACAAAACCTAAGGGCCTTGTATACAAATCTGCGACACGATAACAGAATTTAATATTAGTTTTCAACAGCTTTATATCAAGATTGGAGCGGGCGAAGATACTACAATAATATCTACTTCTATGATATAAGTGTGTAGCTGTGTAGTGTGTGCCCATTATGGGAAAGCTACTTATAAATGATGAGCGCAGTTTTCCCTCGGCGAGGAGCGCACGAGTATTTATGGCGTTCTTGGAACCACGGCGACAGGCGCTCTCCTGTATGTAGTGCTTCGTGACTAGTGGAGACTGGACGATAGTCACAAAGTTTCCATTTCAATTCATTTATTTATATTTCCGTGGTGCATAGTAGCCGGGCTTCACCTGGCTGCTCTCTCTACTGCTTGGCTTATTTAAGTCATTGCAATCTTGTACTGTCTCCCGCTTTATTAGGGAGGGATATTGGAATTACTTCCTACTCCTCCTTCTTTCTTCTGATTAAATTCGTTACGGGTCCCAAGACAGATTTAGCTTTTCCCTCGGGCTCCCTGTGATCATATCAAAGGGCCAAGTGTGGTTGCCGCTGTCGATACTGGCGACACAGGAGTAGCAGCGGTGGGAACGAGTGGTGGGCCAAAGCCCGTCAAAAAAATGGACGGTAGTCAGTAATATTAATGTTTATTGATTGGCGTGCCTTAGAAAGCAGGTTAAGCCGTCGGTCCTGTGCCTAATTTATTTCAAGTCGTGTTGGTCTGCCGCCCTATTGGAATAGGGGAATGAGGATTACCATTGGGCCCTCCATTCCGACATTATGAGTGTACATACTCCAACACCATACGTAAGGAAAGTAACTATACTTACCTTCCTATATGAAACACAGTACAGGTTTTACAGCCCTACCAAGGTCCATATTGGTTACCAGTTTCGGATTCCGTAAATAGTTAAAACATTTTAAATTACCTATTTAAGTATACAATTTTTTTCAACTCTTTGTACCTTTGCTCCAATTAATATTATAAATGCGAAAGTTTGTATGATTGTTTGTTTGTTACTCCTTCACGCAAAAACTGCTGAACCGATTTTCATGAAATTTGGCACACACATAGAGGGTAACTTGGATTCACACATAGGATATTTTATATACCGAAAAAAAGTTCTTATGGGAGGCCATGGGACGATTTTCTATTTTCTACGGGATCGAAATTTACGCGAGAGACACCGCGGGGCGCAGCTAGTAAATATATATTTATCAAAAAAGTTTACAAGTTCGTCCGTCTCTCGGCACTCCCGGGTTGGGCAACTGGAGGTTAAGCCGTGTCGGGCGTGGGCCGGCCGTGGGAGACGGCTACATCCGGTCACACCACACAACCGGATTCATAAAACCCATGAGAGCGATGGCATTTATTATCATCACCGTGAATATGTCAGTCGGGGTCCGAATGAATAGTACACGTAAAAAGGTATGTTATGTACATATTTCTAGTATATAGATATTACTACAGACGACCAATCGGAGCCTTTTTGTTGACTACGCCTAACGCACCCATAGATATCCGCATAATATTTACGCAGCTGTGTTGCCCTCCTTTCCTCCATAAAGCGACGTCATAGCTGTCACTTCACGGCGGTAGCGAGCAAATCAAAAGAAATTGCAATTTGCGACGCATGACACTGCTATTAGTCTGGTTTGAACAAAAGAAAGGAACTTCCAAAAGAAGTATGACATCAAAAATATAAAAAACATTCCGTTGCTTCTATTAAAAAATTTTGACTACTGGGAATCATACTGATCAATATAATTATCTTTGATTATATACCTACACGTAATCAAAGATTTCATGAATCAATTATTGTTAACTGCCGTAAATTTCGAGTCCGTGGAAAATAGAAAATCATCACATAACATTTTTTAGGGATAAAAATTATCCTGTGTTAATCCAAGATAACCTCTATGTGTGTGCCAAATTTCATAAAAATAGGTTTAGTAGTTTTTGCGTGAAGGAGTAACAAACAAACAAACAAACATACAAACTTTCGCATTTATAATATTAGTAGGTCATCAATGATACTCGAGCGTTTTGGTGAAGGCCTTCCAGTAAAGGCCGAGATGGCCGAACCATATTATAAAATGCTGATGATGACAGACAAGCAGCCGTGGTCTCATGACAGACCGCAGCTCGGTGCCGGTGTCGCGTGACGAGCAGGAAGAGTCGGGTGACGGGCGAGTGGCGAGCGGTGACACCGGCGGTGGGGCTGGTTCACGCGTCACCGGACCCACCATTGATATCCCAGATATGCAACACATATTATAATTTATATGCGTCCGTCGTTTGGAGTGCATCGAACAAAGGATATAATGTTTTTTTTTTTTTTGTGTGGGGGCAAACGAGCAGTCGGAGTCATTTTCATGACTACCGACGCCCATAGACATATAGAAACTACACAGATGAGCTGCCCTCCTCTCTCCTTCCACTTCTATAGGCCACCGGCTACTTAAACAGCGCACGAAACGCGACAACACAGCTGTCACTTCACGCCGGTCGTTTAAGCGAGTAGATGCAAGACAGAACTGCTTTTTGTGATGGGCAGTCCGGTCACACCATGGCAAGTCCCAGTGTCATGGCTCATGCAAAATGGTGCATTGCCGCTGAATCGGGCCGGCTCAACCGAGGTACCCTGGGGTGGGTTTGATCCCTATCTTTATATATAAATGTATGTTTATCTGTATGTTCTTTATAAAATCGTAAACTATACATTTCATCATGTGATCTTTAGCAAAGTTGTTGTGCAAGAGCCCACGAAGGTTTCTGAGTAAATAGTACCATTACGGTTATACTAATCTGGCAGTAAATTAAAAAAACCCTCTGGTTTTTGTATTTTTTATTTTTTTCATAGATTTATTTCATAGATTCACAAATCTTACATTTTTGTACGTGTTAGATGCCTGTATAGTCTTGCGAAGCAAGTAAATACATTGGTTCGTATGTGACCTCTGGTTGTAGTGATGTTTGTGGGTGTCTGTATTCTGTAGTCATCAAACGGACTCGACATACCATTTACTCCGCTGGCTCAGCGATCCAAAGATGATCTTGGCGTCGCACATCAGATGGTTCTGCGTCATTTGCCAGGCTATATAAAACTCCTCATAATGAAGCCAATTTTACCCTAAACCAAGAAGAATAAGTCTTCGCTGTTTCGACGAACTGTTACGGCAATTGCAATGATATTGCCACCCATAATCCTACTAATGTTATATACGCGAAAGTTTGTATGTTTGTTTGTGTATTACTCCTTCACGCAAAAACTGCTGAATCGATTGTCATGAAATTTTTCACACACATAGAGATTACTTGGATTAACACATAGAATAGTTTTTATCCTGAAAAAATGATCCTATGGGATGCCATGGGATGATTTTCTTTTTCCACGGGATCGAAATTTACGCGGGTGAAATTGCGAGGCGCAATTAGTACTACTAATAAATAAATGTTTATTTTGCAAATTTACATATAGTAGAAACAAACAATTATTCATATTAGGTATTGCAAAATTGGTCCCAAGCTTGGCATCTGCAGACATACATGTCAGCACCGATGTTTCGCGTTTTCTTTCCGATTTTCCGCTTGAGCTATATACCAGTAAAGAAATAGTAGTAATTTAGACCACACAACAGAAGTAACACTTGATTATTGATTTTCAATGCCGTAGATACAATAACATGTCATACGATGTTTGTTTTTTAAATACAAAAAAAGCTTCGCTCAACTCGAATTTGAATTTTGAATGACAACTTCCATGGGCCTCGCCCGATGCGTGATTTTTGTAACGCTCTCGCCAGCTTACTCCGCAAATCAAGCGTATTTTTTTTTAATGATATAGGAGGGCAAACGAGCAGCCGGAGCCATTTTCACGACTACCGACGCCCACAAACATCCGCATAGTGGCTATACAGATGCGCTGCCATCCTTTCCCCCACGGGAAAGGATGAAGGTGGGAGGAACACCTCCATGGGCCACCGTTATAGAAGTTTTACTTCAAGAGAAGTCGGTCTGGACGTGGCGCTGGTCTCCAGGTGGACGGCGTCGCTGCAGCCGGCGGACGCGCGTCCGGAGCCGCATAACGCGCAGCATCCGCCGGCTGACAACGGCAGCCTTGTTCACGTGACGCCGCGCAGGGCTGGCGCGTGCGAGATAGTTTTATGATCGGATTCTGTAAGAGGTAGTGTCACACTACATGCATTTTATGATCAGATTCTGTAAGAGGTAGTGCCACACTACATGCTGCATACATACAGCTGTGAGTAGGTGTGGGGTGGAAAGGGGGACCTGATTATCCCGCAGATGGGGGAGATGCAATATGAAAATGTTTGTAATAACTAATTTAAGTAGGTACTATTATCATGGCCGGAGAGACCGCGGCGCCCCTGTCCCCGACTCTGACGGGGGCTGCTCGCGCGCGGCAGTAGAGTTGGCCTCGACGCTGACGTGGATGAACAGCTCATGGTACGAAGGGAGTATGCTCCATCTCTTGAACACCACGAGTCTTAAACAGTCTTAATAGCTTTCTTCTAGAGCAGTGGTTCTCAACCTTTTAGTCTTGAGGGACCATTGGTCAAAATTTCCTTATCCGCGGATCACAAACTCAAATTTTGTTATTCTGGAGGTAATGACATGACTCTTGGACCACTTGAGATGCTTCCAAAGACCACTAGTGGTCAGAGGATCACCGGTTAAGAACCGCTGTTATAGAGATTTGTTTACTTTTAACTGCTCGTTTAAGGAGGCTATTGCGCAGGCGTAAGTGCCATTGCAAAAGGTAGCCCATTGCTATGCAGCCGAACCTGTCGACAAAATTGGGGAGGCTTTCTTTTACCCAATGAACGCGTATAATGATGGGTATGGTAACATGCGTAGAGCAATTGTAGAGTCATATCAGTCAGGATTGTAATGAAAGGGGTTTTTTTTTTTTTTTATAGTATAAGGGGGCAAACGAGCAGTCGAAGCCATCCTCGTGTCTACCGACGCCCATAGACATCCGCATAGTTTATAGTTTATACACGGATGTGTTGCCCTCCTCCTCCGTCCATGGGCCACCGGCTACCTACACGGGTAACGTATTTTCATAAACTCGTATTGTGCGGATGTTTATGTGTGGTTATTAATGAATCGATCCCTTTACGCAATAAAAATACAACATGTACGAAGTTGGGTTGATTTGAATTGGATTCACTTTTCACAACCCTACTGGAGCCGATAATCGATTGGAATGTACCTGTAAACATTTTGGCTTGTCTCGTCTCTGGTCCATGGAGGTGGGAGGAGGTAGGCCCTCCTACCTCCTCCCACCTCTGTCTCTGTGAGGATCTGTATACTGGTTAGCCTGTATGTGGATGTCCGTGGGCGTTAGTCATGAAAATGGCTCCCGCTACACGTTGGCCTCTTTATTATATATATGCGGTGGCCCATGGAGGTGGGAGGAGAAAGGAGGGCAGCGCATCTGTATAGCCTCTATGCGGATGTTGGTGGGCTTCGGTAGTCATAAAAATGACTCCGGCTGCTCGTTTGCCCTCCTATATCATTAAAAAAAAATTAACAAAATGAAAAAAGAAATCGAGTAACCACACTCTAAAGTGCAATGGTTTTTTTATTAAAATGCTTCAGTCGATTTTTTTTTTTTTATGGTATAGGAGGGCAAACGAGCAGTTGTAGCCATTTTCATGACTACCGACGCCCATAGACATCTGCATAGACTACAGATGCGCTGCCCCCCTTTCTCCTCCCACCTCCGTGGACCACCGGCTACTTACACACCGCACGAAACGCGACAGCACAGCTGTCACTTCACGCCGGTCTCGTGTAAGCGAGAGGTACCTCCCCGGTCGTGCCGGCCCAATTCGGCTGCATGCAAGCATGCACTGGCACTACCTCTTACTAGTTACAGTCGATCTGCAATAGTGATAACATCGATGCCTCTTTCTCGCCCTTACAGCCGTTGGCCCTTCGCGATTCTTCTACGATCTCAGTTCGACGCGTCAGGACAAGCCCTTGCAGGAAATTCACAATTTTCACACGCTGGCCCATGGGACGGAAGCAAGGTCGTCGCCATCGTGTTGTGTCATCGGGGAAGTCGGGAGGAAGCGAGCCGTCGTGTGACGTCAAAGGGAAGGTGCAATTGAAGGAGCTGTCATCACCGCCCCATGTATGGGTGTGATTCATGCATGGTCTTGGCTTTTAGTCTAATGGTGAATGTAATCACTGATTATGAGTTCCTGGTTTTGACCTAAAAGTCGACGTATTGGTATTAATCTATTACTGATAACAGTTCGGAGTTGGGTAGTTGAAAGTGTTACACCCGCGATAGATACTTTTTGGACGGTTTCTCTCCGATCGTGTCAGACTACCTTCCCATGACAAATGAGTGATGAGGGAATATAAAGTGTACTTGTGTCTTCGCAAACTGGCTCGTCTCTTTAGGCCACCGTTGTACGTTGCCGAGATTTGCCTAGCATGACATTATTATCCTTATGATCTGATCTAGTATCCCATATAAACTTTACCGCCTTTTCAACCCCCTTAGGGGAAGGCTTAGCTAATTTATATAATGAAAGGAATCCCTGTACCAAATTTCAAATTTCTAAGCGGTGTCAAGTTTCATTAAGCGAGTGAAGATGGACCGTGAAGTTTGTGAATATGACGCGTGTGAAACCACGGAACACTGCTAGTATCTATATATATAAAACTCAAATGTGACATAGCCAATAGCCATCTATCAACGCACAGCCCAAACCACTGGACGGATCAAGCTGAAATTTGGCATCCAGCACCCCGAATGTGAGTTTTCGCAACGATTTACTTTACTAACGCGTTTACGTTTAGTCTACTAAAATGTATGGAGTTTTTGTCAGCGCCTCTAGCGGATACTTAAACAACTAATACTGCGAGTGTAAGTTTCAAATATCGTTTACGCTAACTTTTTAGTTACCGTTAAATGTTGTTTAACGTTTGAGTGAGTAGTATTTTGACATATATGCGAGTGTGAGTTGCTATTTTGTAGTTAACTAATGAAATATACGCAAACGTAGTAGTAAAGTTACTCACTTGATGTTTGGGCAGTGAAACAACCATAACAACAGTGCGAGGCTTTTTAGATAATATTTTAATTTTGGTTTATTTATTTTCAAAAACTAAAAAGTGTTTAAAAATATGTGGCATGGAGCAGCGCGTAATTACTTTGCATGGAAAATGTTGGTGGAAGCTCAGGCCCAAGATATAAGCAATCATCAGCGCAAACAACGTGCGATATTCCGAGCCTCTTTTAACCTAGAGGATATAAGTGAAACTGAATTTAGAAATAGATATCGCCTGAGCAAGGAAGCTTTC
>LUGF01054593.1:13752-27059 GCA_001625245.1 Calycopis cecrops | reverse complement strand
CTATTTCTCTGGAACTACTGGACGGATTCGAATGAAACTTTTTGTGAATTATATATAAAATATTATATAGAAAATAGTAAATTATATATAAATAACTGAAAAATGCATTACCAACTTATAAAATGTGGGTTATGCGGAAAATATTGTATTTAAGACAAACTTAACTGTGTGGTTCGAAAACTTCGTCATCGATACTGCCATATCGTTTCTGGTAGCTTACAAAAGGGGAAGGAGGAAGGAGTGCAAAGCATCTCTATAACCTCGATGTAGATATCTATGGGCGTCGGTAGTCATCTAAAGGATTCAACTGCTCTTCATAAAAAAAATATCTGCGGTTAAGTTTTTATTACTAATATATATATATAATTTTTTTTATTGCTATGCAAAATTTGGTACCAACTTTCACCAGTAAGAAACTTAATAGTTATTTTGTTATTTATCCGTGTTGTGTGCACTGTGCACTCAATGAAAACATACGAATATTGTATGGAATATTTGTACTATTATAAAGAGGAAAGATTGGTTTGTTATGAATATACTCGGAAAATATTAGACCGATCTGAAAAATTCTTTTAGCATAAGATGCCGATATTATCACATAAGGTTATAGGCTACTTCTTACCACGAGAAAATGCTACATTCCCATGTTCATTATCTACTTTAGTACTTACGTTATCATATCTTTTTCACTCTACATAATTCACATCTTACATGAAACTAAAGTAAAGTGACCGCTGTGCTGTCGCGTTTCGTGCGCTGTGTAAGTAGCCGATAGCCTATAGAGGTAAAAGGAAGATGGAGGGCAACGTATCTGTATACCTCTATGCGAATGTCGGTAGTCTTGTGGCTCCAAAATGGCTCCGATTGCTCGTTTGTCCTCTTATTCTATAAAAAATAACTATCAAAATAATAGTTGGATGGTATGGTTTTAATTACTTCCTGAATCGTACATTATTTTCACTCTGAAAATCGAAATATTTATTTTAATGCCAAAACCTAATTCGATTTGAGCGCTCTGTCAGCAGCTGTCACCGGATCTAGTTTGTGGCCTACAGTTTCAATAAAAAAAACAAGCTGTCATTTTTATTTATGATTTTGATGGATGGTTGGCGACGTTCTATTGGTCCAAAGCAGGGTGCAACTTGTTCAGTGAAATATTAATTTTAATCAATTATTTTACTGTTTTATTAGAAAGCTAACAAAATGAAAAGAAAAACATTATTTGGGTTTATACTGTTAATGATAGTCTACTTTACAAATGCCCAAAGTCGCCCAAAAAATGTAAGAGTATAGCCGGTATTATTTTTGAGTAACATGAATTATTGTCAGTATAATATTAACAAATTAAAATAAATGAATTTCAGCTTGAAGAAAAAGTGCAACATTTAACGGATATGACATTTAAAAAGTCTATCATACCGTTGAGTGTCAGTAAATTTAAGGAGTATGTTAAGTCCCCACCTAGAGATTATTCATTCGTGGTGATGTTCACTGCGATGGCCCCTTCTCGTCGTTGTACTATTTGCCAACATGTATACGATGAGTACATGGTCTTGGCCAACTCGTTCAGATACTCTCAAGCCTATAGCAACAAACTGTTCTTCGGTGTTGTGGACTTCGATGAAGGATCAGATATATTCCGAATGGTAAGTATTCTATTCTTTAATTTACGAGAATGTCACATATCACCGTAAAACTGCTTGAATGCATGTGTCTTTCATGTATGTTTGAAGGTGAGACGAGCTTTTGACCAACGTAAAGTTGCATAGTGGAGATTGGTACAATCTATACTTTTGTGCACATATTTATTTATTTATTCATACAACTAAATAAAGTTAAGTTTATACATATAAAATTACTTGTCTACTAATTATTTACTGCTTACTTTCTAATATAGCTTTTACAATTTTTATTAATTGAACTGGTGGAGTGTAAAATGCATCCAAATGATGATAATCAACATAAAAAATATAGATTGTCCTGATCTCTTGTAATCTGTATATTGTCTATTCTATGTGCCTAGAGATTACCATCTAAATTGTAGCCAGTTCTGTGTTTCGGATTCTATCCAATAACTTGACTCCTAAAAGACAAGCCCTTTGGCAAACCTTAAGACTGGCCTTTTGACTTTGTGTCAAAGACCAAACCTGTGATCCGTAAGTAAGTACGGGAAGTATGCACACATTCATTAATTTTCGCTTGAGCGATAGCGGAAGTTTGCCCTTCATGAATTCCCCTAAGGACCAGTAGCTCTTCCAGGCGTTTTCGATACGTCTTGCGACCTCTTTGTTTTGTCTGCACTGGAAGGAAACATATTTTTATTTATTAAGATAATATTACTTAAAATATAATTACATGATCCACTACTTTGTAAAATCTAATGCTAACTAGTTGTAAAGGTTCTCAGGTCTTAGATGTTGAGCATATCTAAGACTAAATGTTTAACTGCTCACAGTCATTACATACATAATGTTTGCATATGAAAAAAATATGTTTCTATTGTCATACGGAATACCCATAACACCAGTCCTTACAGTACTTAATACAGGAATATGCTAATGTGGTAAGGTTTATATGTATCATATTACAATTCCAGCTAAGATTAAATACAGCACCAGTGATAATGCATTTCCCTGCCAAAGGAAAGCCTAAGCCAGCAGATTCTATGGACTTTGAAAGATCTGGCATTCATGCTGAGGCTATTGCAAAATGGATTCAAGACAGAACAGATGTCCAGGTGAGTAAAAATTTACATTATGCTACTAATGTTATAAAGTTATAAGCAGGAAAGTTTGTACAAATGGATGGATGTACAGATGCTTGTTACTCTTTCATGTGATAACTACTGAATGACTTTCACATAACACATAGAGTATTAATATATATATACAGGGTAAAATTGAGGTCATTTTCGACACAAAAATTTTGAAATGTATATCAATAACAGAACCTAAGTTAGTTAGTTACTTAATTTAAGGCGAAATGGGCTCCAAATTTGTCAATCCATGCTCTACGTGAGTGAGAGTGAGAGATTCAAAACGTAACCTTTGAAAACTATTTACTATCATATTTTTTTAGCTATGGTTAATGTTAACAAAATACAGCATAGTGCTTTGGTCGTCGAAACACGATTAAAGAATTTTGCCTCGATAGAAAAAATCGTAAACTTTAATGAAAAAACACTATTTCTGACGTTTCCATCAATTTTTAAATCCCTACTATTCAATAACTATCTAAGTTATTTCCACAACTAAAATATGTATTTATTCCCCAGTAATTGAAGAAATTTAAGGAGTCACTTTTTTATATTATAAGCGTATGGTTATTATTATAAAATAATATTCATCTAAATATTGTCTCTATTTTCGAGCGCCGTCCACGCAAAATTAACTAGGCGGATCGCAATTGGGACCCATAGCGCCTTAATAAAAAAACATTTTGTTTTATCAAAGCTGATAGTGATATTACTATATCGAGTGTGATATTACTATTGACCACATAACATTATATGTTACCATGGCAACATTATTTTCCAATAATGAGAAGACAATGTCTGTCGGGTCAGCTAGTGCTAATATAAGTTTTTGTTAATATGCATTACTAACTTAGTCCGACTGATTCACCTGTTACGTTAAAAATATGGGCATTAAAAGTTGAAATATACTTAAATCTTCTGCAGTCTGCCCTGCGGGGCCTCCAGCTTACAGGAATATTACTCATTGTAATAAAACTACTTTTGTATTTTATCACCGCACAGACCACGGTCAGCATGGTTGCTGTATATCTTTTGATACAACGGACTTGTGAATAATTAATTAAATGAAACGCGATAAAATCCAATGTAGTTTTATTGCAATGGTATAATTTACGACTTATTCTCAAACCTACACTAAGAAAATTGCACGATTATAAACGGTCAAGCAGTTTTAATCTTAAACATGAAGCAAGTAATCTTATTAATGGTAATGTCACTATTTTTATATATTTTCTGAAAATCACATTATCTACATAATTTACTAGCCGTACCGTGCGCGCGTTGCTACGCCACCAATACGTCAGCATGAACTATCATAGCAATATATAAATTTCATAGGAATGACAGTGGCGCCATCTGCCGAAAATTGGTCGTACCAATTTAAAAACCTTCGTGGGCGCATTCAGAACAACTATTTTATATCATCATATTATCAAATGCATTGTGCAGTACGATTCTAGACATGACATACAGACAAACATTCATTTTTATAAATAATACTAGATGTACCTTGCGCCCGTTGCTACGCCACCAACTAGGGAATGCAATCCTGCAGGAAATTCTCAATCCCGATATTTGCGGGACTGGACATTTTCGATCCCGCATGAACAAAACTTCATGCATAATTTATAACTTCTGACGGTACGTAATGAAACAAATCTAATTATATAATCATTTATTATAAATTAACTTACTATTTAAAATTGAGAAAGTTAGAAAACTAAAAATTTTCACTTAAATTAAAGTTGACAACGCAACATTATTTTGAAAATAACTTCTTAAAAACGTCAAGTTGTTAAGTTGTTGATTGTTTCATCTGCTAAACTGCTCCTGACCTTACAAACTATATGACCAGCAGCAGAAAATGCTCGTTCTGCTAATCGTCGTTTATAATACATGATTTTCGCTTCTCTGCAATCCCGCAAATCCCGCGCGGGATCCCGCTCATTTTACGAACGGGATTAATCCCGCACATGGCATGCGGGATCCCGGTATCCCGGTATTGCATTCCCTACCACCAACAGATACGTCAGCATGGACTTTCATAGCAATATATGAAATTCAATGGAATGACGTTGGCGCCATCTGTTGAAAATTGGTCATACCAACGTAGAAACCTTCGTGGGCGCTTTGAGAATTACGATTTTAGAAAGGACATACAGACAAACATTCATTATTAAATAAAAAGATAATACATTCGTGTGTGAATGGAAATACACATACAAAATTTCAACCCAATCAGTCAAGACGTTTAGTAGTTGACATACCGACAACAGCGCCACCTACCGAATCCAATTGTATTTTTAAGCATCCAGTAAACCATCGAAATACCCATATAAAATTTTAACCCAATCGATTCAGCCGTTTATAAGTTTACCCGTTTTCCCTTGGGAATGAAGCATTTTCCCGCGGTAAAAATAGCCTCTGTTAATATGTGATCGTGTATCAGTATGGCACTGCCCTTTACTCTTGTAAGCACTGTATGAAACATTGTTTTATTTTTCAGATAAGAATATTCCGTCCACCAAACTACTCTGGCGCTTTGGCCATCGCTCTATTGTCTATATTGGTGGCGGGATTCCTGTACATCCGTCGGAACAATTTGGAATTCCTGTACAACAAGCAGCTATGGGCGCTGGCTGCCGTGTTCTTCTGCTTCGCCATGGTGTCCGGGCAGATGTGGAACCAGATCAGAGGGCCACCGTTCTTCCACAGGACTAAGACTGGCCCGGTGTACATCAATAGCGGATCCCAGGGGCAGTTTGTGTTGGAAAGCTATATTGTGGCGATGTTGAGTATCCTTTTAAATACAGAGTTCAGAAAATAAATTATCTGTAGAAGAAGGTTTTGCTATTGGGACTTAGACTCATTCGTGATCGTCAAAACTGAGGTAAGTTGGTTGGTAAGAGGCTTTAAAGAGATACCATTAGAGGTACCTCCCCCCTGTTGTGCTCGTCTCTCTCAGCTGTGCAATTACTCTCTGATAGTTTATTTTAATTGCAAATCACTGAAATTTACGGAAAACCAGCTGCGCCCCGCGATTTCACCCGCGTAAATTTCATTGCCGGGAAATATCGAAATTAATAGTTTTGAGCGATTCTCACTCTGTCGCTGTTTTATGTGAGCGAGAGCTATTGCCACTTGTTGGGCCGATCCTGCTTAAACGCATGGCACCTATGGCTTACTTCACTTATATTTTAGTAACATTATATTTACGTACCAATAGTATTTTATATACTAAGCTTAAGGGGGTAAACTAGCAGTCCGGTGCATTTTATATACCGACGCCCATAGACATTCACATAGTTTGAGATGCGTCGCCCTCCCTCCTCCCACCTCCATGGGCCTCACACACCGCACGAAACGCGACAGCACAGCTGTCACTTTACACCGGTTTCGTGTAAGCGAGAGGTACGTCTCCGGACGTGGCGGCCTAATGGGCTATTTTCCAGTATTAAAAATAAAAGCTTGCTTACATTCAATGTAATCTTTAATTAATATGATTTTAAAGACATTATGTAGTGAAATAACTTGTAAATAATTAATATTTATATCATAATCTATTTTTAAAAATATTTATTTTTATTCATAAGTTACGAAACGACGTGAAATTGACGATGACGTTACACGTGTATGTGAATCTGAAATCTAACGATAGTATCAGTTAATTACTTTAAAATGTATTTTTTTTCTGTATTCTGTAATCAGTAATATGCTCAATAGCGTAAATTTCATTCATTCATTTATTCATAGTACTAGCCACTTCTCAAATTCCTAGCTCATCTTATGGATTTGTCAACTGACAACAAAAACAAAAAAGTTCTAAATAGTACTGGCAGTAATTTTCGGAATGCTTACAAAGCTAATACGTCCCAAGACGGCATTTTGCTTAAAGCAGCGTTTTCGCGGGTTTTATAAATTATGAATATTTAATTTGAAAATTTGAGATAAATACTTATCAGAAATAAACCAAAAAATTGTATAAGTTCCTTGATCACTGATAAACATTCTGGAGTGGTTTTTGAAATCTTGGAAAATAGCCCATTGGCGCGCTCTTTTTTTTTCTCAATTTAAGAATTATCTAAAAATATACAGAATATCACATTATACATACCCAGTAGTTTTCCTAACATACACTCAGACTGCGCGGTAGTGGTCGGCATGATCCTCATGATAGAGGCGGCGAAGGGCAACGAGGGCAGAGCGCAGGACGGCAAGACGAGGCGGTTCCAGAGTGTAGTGGGTTTGGTCCTCGTCTGCGTCTTCTTTTCACTTCTCCTGTCTATATTTAGGACGAAGACTCAAGGATACCCTTACAGGTAATATTCTTATATTGTTACTAGCTGCGCTCCGCGGTTTCACCCGGGTAAGTTTCGATCCCGTGGAAATATCGAGATGAAAAATAGATGTTGGCCGATTCTCAGACCAAACCAATATGCGCATAAAATTTCATGAGAATCGGTCGAGTCGTATCGAAAGAGTAAGGTAACTAACATTGTGACACGAGACTTTTATACATATATCGAGATTATACTATAATATTATAAAAAGTGGAACTAGTATAAAAGAGCATAGTATTTCATTCTAGTAAGTAAAATATGAATATCCATCAAGATCTGACAATACACTCTATTAACTATGATTAATGAAATACTAATAATACTTATTGTTTATTTATTTCAGTTTCTTATTCAAGTAAGAAGAAACAATACAAAGGGTGTCGGTGTGAAATATATTTAAGTTTATTATCATTTAAATTATATTGTTCACAATAATAAACAGATTTTTTTTTCGTTCCAATTGGATTTTTATTTATGAAGAGAAGGATAATTTTATTTTACCTGCAAACAATATTAACTACATCATCGTTATTATTTTTTCTTTACAGATAGAGACGTATTTGGATTTTCGAAATGAAAGGAAATCATTTTTAGGCAATAATGAATAAGAAAACTGTATAGTGTGTAATATAATTATACTACTGGTTCAACCTTAGCACTGGCGATACAAACTCGGCAGCTATAAGTATTGAAGTGTTAATTAAATTCTTTCACAGAAATACTAAACAATTCCTTTAGCAAACATTCTTTAAGGACTTTTTTAAATTTAATTTCAACTGAATGATGTTTGGATGTTTTTTGGTATTTTATTCTTAAGGCATTGTCCCTTAAATCATTTGATTATTCTAAGCCTGAATGCTCATAGCATAACTATTATTGATAATAATTCATGCAGACTTGCTAGAACTATTATTATTCTGGCCGTGCTATAATTAAATGATCCTATATAAACATTCTCCTTTGCTTATTATGCAGTGCACGAGTTGGCTATAAGAAGCAGGTTGGCGCTGCATATCGATGTTGTTTTATTGTGAAACAATGACAATTGAACTTGACTGTTATTACTACTAGAGTGCTAGTTGAGGAAAATAATGAACGTTATTTGATATTAGGATACACTCGTTATTCCGATATGAAGGCACCGACAACTTAATGTGCGCTTCAAATACGCCAGTAACATTGCTAACTGAGACCTGGTGATCCGAAATACAGGCCCCTAAAGTCTTGCTTGGGCATCTACCACAATATACCAAAATGTTTGTATTTTAATATTTTGTACTGTATTAAAATGTGTATTGTGATGAGAAAAAAAACTATATAGTAAGAGGTAGTGCCATGTTGCATTGCAGAAAAATTGGGTCGGCATGACTAGAGACCTTTCGCTCACACGATAGCGCCAGAAAGTATCAGCTATTTTTGTGTTCGCTGGTGGCTAATTAGGGTCAATTCACTCCAAAAGCGCGGCGAAAGGCAGCGAAGCGGAGCGCAGTTTATGTGTCATGTGAATTTCAACTTTATAATAATTACTATAATACTTATTATCGCATGACAAACTCGAACGAGACGCGCGGATTCCCGCGACTGCTCGAGCATTCGCTGGAATCCGCGCGGAAGTCGCGAGAAGTCGATAATAAGTACTACAGTAATGAAAATAAAGTTTAAATTTGTATTACACTGAAAGTGCGCTCCGCTTCGCTGCCCTTCGCCGCGCTTTTGGTGTGAATTGAGCCTTAGAGAGGAGGAAAAGAGGACATTATGTCTGCGTTACATTTATACGAATATCAACGGGCGGGTAGTTATTAAGAGACTCAAAATCAACTGTCTTTCCTTTTTCCAGTTCGATTTTAGGAATTCAATATTTTGAGAGGGCAATTTTAAAGAATTTTAAGATCCTTGCCTAATGCAATAAAAAGAATTACAAAAATGAAGATCCAACATTTTTAATTGGCTACGGTTGATATGTACTGCTAAATTAATCTAGAGAAATGATGCCATATCCAAATTTGAACTAGGAGTAGGTACATTAATAATTATTAATCCATCCAACAAAACGAACTATTGTAGGTAAGTAACTAAAAAAAAAACAAAAATAATATAATAAATATATTTTTGTAATGTTAAAAATATCAATAACATAATTTATCTAATATTTTACAATTAATAAATGCCAATTTTTGAACACCAATCAACTAAATAATAAATTTTGGTCAATAATATACCATAAAATTATGGTTTTCTATTATAATACTCCAGGGATTAGTGCCATTCTGTTGTTTGGATAATCTTTGAATGTGCTCTTGTACCAGTTGTGAGCTAGAATTGCACCGAAAGTCTGAAACAAATACATTGTAGATATAGTAAATGGTTTGCAATAATCACACCATGTTGCATAGTGTAGTACCTTGTATACAAGTACCACAGGATAATGGAAGTCCATATTATAAATAGGTACTACACGGACGCGGTAAGTAGGGACCTGGCAAGAATGCCAAGAATGCTGTCTATCCCCGCACTTCCCCCGATGTCGCCTTTATGATGTGGTAGAGAGCGGGGAATGGAATTTTAGCCAGGTATAAACTTACCGCGTCTGCCTACGATCTGGGCGGGAATCTAAATTTTTCGAGTACTATGGTCGAAAAATTACCCTCAATTTTTTCCCTGATAAAAATCTTCTCCAGTTAATTTATTTTCACTTTATTCTTTAATCAGCAAATACAGCTTAGTTTTCATATCCAATTTACAGAGTAACATTACAAATAAAGCCTTAATATTGCCATATTTGTCATTTTTTTTTTATAGGATAAGGGGCAAACGAGCAGTTGGTAGATGACTACCGCCGCCCATAGACATCTGCAAAACTCGAGGCCTTGCAGGCGCAATTTAATTTAATTTAAGTATTTCAAAGTGCTTTGACCAAATGGACCTCTTACACGACAAAATATATACCAATTTGGTTTTTAATGTTTAGGAGATAAATGTTGGGCACTGCAGAGGCATAAAAGATCAAGTGATATAAAATTAGCTTACCTGATTGCTTACAACCCATAGGAAAATAAAAAGGTAAGTTTTTGTAGGTATAAGAACCAGCAGCAGTAGGTATATAGTAATTTCACAGAATCTGTGAGGACTAGACACATAGTTGAACAGTCGTCCATGAGGTACTTTATACTCTTCTGTGACTACTTCTCCAGACTTCTTATCCTTTCTCAAGTTAGCTAATATCACATTAGTTCTGTACTGTTCATACCACAGCATTGAAAATATTAATATGCATGGTAAGGATAAAATTTTTGTCCTTGTATCAATCCATTGTACTTTTTCTCTGTTTTGATCACCTGAAAAGACAGTTTTATATTGTAATAGCATAACCAAAAGTGAGTTCATCACCTATTGCTGCTAGATAAGCCTAACCTTCACAATATAAATTTAAAACAAGATGTAGATGTTCTGGAGCAGAGGCCATGTGTTAGAAACATAACTTTGATCCACAATCAATACTGTGTAGTAGTTGACTATAAGGGGATGATTGTGGTATCTGATATAATATTATCAATTAAAATTATGATTAATTTAGAAGCTAGGGTATAAGAATATGTTTTATATGACCAATTAATGTTTTTTGGAAATAAATACGTCATAATATATATGAAGAAATACTTTACCACAAAACAGTGGCGCCTCTCCAATAGCACCGACAATCACTCCAAAGTAGTGAATAAATCCAACCATGTAGTGGCTAAGGTTTATTTTAGCAGCATTAGAGAATACTTGGAGGAAATATGTCTCGTAGTAGCGTCTCAAGCATTGAACTACAATCAATAGCAATGCAAGTATTGCTGCTCCAGCTGACACTGAAATAATAATACACATTATAAATATAAGTAAGAGGCAGTGTCTCACTGTATCATAGTTGAATAGGGAAAGCAAAACAGAGGAAGTTCTAGCCTACACATACTGGTATAATGTGTCAGCTGTATAACCTCTATGCTATGGGTGTCTGTAGGTGAGGGTAGTCATGAATATAGCTGTGACTGCTCTTCCCCATATAAGAAAAAAAATCCCTTAAAAAATAGTTTCCTTGGGTCTTTCTTTATTCTTTACACAGGTGGAAATATGTATATGTCACCGTAAGATTGTAAAAACCGTAAAATTACAAAATAACTCGGAAGATTGTAAACTATCGGAAAATTGTGAACTGTACATATCATTTACAATTTAACACATTATTTTTCGTTAGTTTATAATCTTCCCGGAGCAAACTGTAAAATTTACAGTTTACAATTTTCCGAGTTATTTTGTAATCTTACGGTTTTTACAATCTTACGGTGACATATATACTGCTAGTTGGTTGGTTATACTAATAATTTAAAAAAATCTAATATAAGTAATGACATAATTACCTGAAGATTCATTCTGCTCCAGAAGTAATTTCAATATAAAGAAAGAATATTTATCTACTGAATAATTAAAGAAATATACACAAACTGCATACAGAAGTGTCAAGACACTGAATATTGAGGAGAATGCGTAGAAATGTTTATAAAACGCTTTAGGAATTTCTATCAGTCGTATAAAGTTTCCTCCTGATCCTTGATACGCGAAGCTTCCGTACTTATAACTCTTCACTATAAAAGCCGGTAAATGTTTCTCATATTCTTTTATCACGTATCCCGTCCCGAAAGTAAATATTGCAATAGATAAAAATCCTAAATCCAATATATTTAACATTGTGTCACAAATTCGTGTGATCTCGACCACAACTTCGATTAGAATACAACTTAAAGTAGAACATAACTGCACTTAGTGAAAGTAGGCCAGTACGGCAGTGCCTATGGGTAACTGGTTAGTCATCTGTGTAGCGAGTATGAAGTGTGAATTGATGAAGTCTTAGAACTCGTAAAGAGACGTTCATCTGGGTTCATGGTGTTTACATCTATAAACGGAAATCGGAATGCGGATGACAGCAGACATTGACACTTGACAGAACCACAGTAAAAATTGAAAACTGTAATGACAGATCGTCATGTGATGGAAACAATGTTTTTATCTTTGATTAAATACACGTTTTTATAAACAAGGAGCATAATATTATAAAAGAGTTTTAAACGCATATCTAGACAGAGAATACATATTTTTGAAGTGACAACGTCTTATAATTCGATTGAGCCGGCTGTACGAAAAAATAAGACAACATGCGGCGTTACCTCGCTTTACGGCATTACCTCGCTATGCGGCGTTACCTCGCTATACGGCGTTACCTCGCTTATTTTATATGGGTATTTCGATGGTTACCTGGATGGTAAAAATACAATTGGATCCGGTAGGCAGCGCTATTGTCGGAATATCAACTTCTAAACGGCTTGACCGATTTGGGTTGAAATTTTATATGGGTATTTCGATGGTTACCTGGATGGTTAAAAAATACAATTGGATCCGGTAGGTGGCGCTGTTATCGGAATGTCAACGGTTAAGGTCTTAAAATGAGTCGCCTGAATTTGATAATTCTGTGAATTGGGGGAGCTAGAGGGGGCTACTGTAAAGTGCAATCATGAAATTTTGGCTATCGGAGATGCACCGAATTGAAGAACAAATACGGTTATGTAAATGTGGTGTCAATTGTATATAGCAACGATAATTGCAGCGATAAAGGTAACTTTGTGGCGACTCCAACACACATATGAAAAATGACGAAACATTCACCAAATTCATGAAAGACATGTATAATGTCGATCGTGCATCAGACGTTAATAACTCAACAACACTAGGAGGCACCACCATCGATTTGACTTTATCAAGACACATTAAACTCGAAACACTCCCTTTTATTTCCTACTTTTCCTATCATCGTCCTATTCTCAACAGACGCAGATTGTAAGAAATTAAATATTACACATGTATAAAAGGTGTAAAACAATTGCTCAACGCACATTTATACTCGTAAAAATTATAAAAATGTAAAAAAATAATTATATTTATGCGTATAAATTAATCTGACTTGATCATTTTCATTGTGATTTCCAATTACCTCTTTCTCTATATACATACAAATCTATTAAACAAATGAAATTAAAATTTTCTTTTGAAAAATGCTACCATTCCATCAGTATCTTCTTATGGCGTTGTCACGTTCAACTATCGTCAGTAAACCGACTTTACAGACAACCGATTTTTTTATATTTTTCCTCCGTTTACGTTTAAACGTGTTTTTCATG